>VZTT01040213.1:10399-27223 GCA_013400855.1 Buphagus erythrorhynchus | reverse complement strand
TTTTTTTTTTTTTTTTTTTTTTTTTTTTTTTTTTTTTTTTTGCCAGGCTAAGAAAGCCCAAATTTTTTAGTCTCAGCTGTACACTTTGGATGTCACTCTCAGTTCCTCTTCTCTGGTTAATCTTTCCTGAAGACTGTACACACCACCACAGAAATCTCACCAGTATCCCATGAGTTATTACTTGTAATAAAAAGAGTAGCTTAACAACCTCTTCCAGGAAATACATGAAGAACATCCTTGCATTACCTGAAATTTCTCAAATAGCTAGGACTTCTCCAAACCTTTGTGTCTACTTTCAGCACAAGTAAATGTATGTTCTACAGCTTCAGAAAGAAAAGCCAATCTGATCTAGCTTTATTCCTGCAAGAAAGCTATGCTTCCTTTGTGGGAAACCAGACACAGGAATGACCAAGGCTCTATGATCCTCATTATCCTAAAAATTGGTTCTGATGACCCTGCAGGGTGGAGCAGCTTCTAACTTGTATCCCACTGTCTCCATGGCTATCACAGTTAGTGCTGTCTTTCTCCCTGGGAGGAATACTAGAATCCAGCTATGAGCCTTCAAATGGATTTTAATGAAAAAATAACCACTTTTCCATCACTAAATGTCTCCTACAGCCTCTTTCCTTCAATACATGAAGGTAATAACATAGCTGTACAACAAAATAATGCCTGGTCATGCCCTATGGCCTTCCCACCCCCTTTTCAGAGCAGGTCCTGAGTCCAGCTCTCAGCCCAGCTCCTGAGTTGTTACCATTCATAAGGGCTGGATCTCTTCTTCCTCTTCACAAAGGCATTGGCAACTTCTTTTTTAATCTTGATGCCTGTCAAGAGAGAACACAGTGGGTTAGAGATGCAGCACTGAAACACACAGACCAGTCTAACCTCTGAAAATCAGAATCTACTTTCTTCACAAGCAAATGACTGCCACAAACCATCCTAATGATCCGTTCATCTCTCCCCATCCCACTGTACACTCAAAGCTCCCTCCTCACTGCAACCTTCACATCTCCATGAAGCAAGGGCTTTTTCTGTCACAAACTCAATTTCCTTATCACACAGCATAATCTGAGTCTGCAGCAAATGTGCCAAAGGCATAAAATATGAATAAGAAGAAAATTAGGATAATGGCACCCTCTCTTCCTGGCCTACTTAATTTTAGAGTCTTGGCTTCCTTTCTGTGTCTTGACACAGACTGAGAATGATGTGGGACACCAACTAGAAGACCTTGAAGCACCTCCAATGAGCCATGAGCAACAGGCAGCACACAGAAATACCAATGCTCACATGTACAGAGTTCTGTGAAAAGTGAAGTATATAAATAGTGACAGTAAACCAGTGAGAAATACACCCAAGTTGTGCAAAGACCCCAGCATTCAGGACCTGGAGAACATAGGAGGTGTTTCAGCCATGAAAGCATTTGCCCCTGCTCTCCACAAACACGTCCTGTCTGCATAGCTGCTTCTTTGCTCCCTTGATTTGTCGTTGTGCAAACACCATGGTGCTGTGAAGGACCCCACAAACACCAGGTGCAGCCACTTCCCAGCCAGAGCCAGGGCTCAGCACAGCACAACCTCACTCCATGGGATGGTCCCACAACAGCAGAGGTGCTGGCACAGAGGCAACACAGGCAGCTGCACACCAACACACATTCCAGTGTGGAAACTGGCAAATTGTTGCTGTCTCTGAGGGAAAAAAGATTCTAAGACCTCTGCCTGTGGGGAGATGGTGAGGTTTGTCCCTTCCCTCATCATCATGGAGTGTTTGGCTGTGTTTCTCTTTGGAGGTGAGAGGTATCCCATCTCTAGCAAACTGAGGTTTGGTCTGGATCAAAATACTGACTACACAGAAACTGCCAGTTAACAAGTTGTCAGAAACTACCACCTTTCCCTGAACAGTATTTACATTTTTTTTTCTCTTTCCCAATCTGTGTTTGTATTGGCTCAGTGGAAAAATACCAGCTTTCATGCTTCTCAGCAGCAATGTTATCCTTTGAAGTGTGAGGAAGGAGAGATGCGAGAGAACAAAAAGGATTTTCCATACAGATTTCTGCCAGGATCAGCTTGCTGCAAAAGCTGTGAACAGCCCAAGGTGTGCAAATCCCAGCATCCCAGGTGACCTGACAGGAGGGACTGCAGCTCAGCAGCAGCCAAGGAAGCCCCTCACTTTCAGGGTTTCCTTGTTGCAGGACTTGGCAGGGGTGTCACAACCCATTGATGTGGGCAGCTTCTGCTCTCAGAACAGCCTGGGGACACAACAGTCACTCTGGACAGGTCTCTGAAGCCAGGTCAGAGCAGGGGGACTCCACCAAGACAACTCTGTTTCACAGAAGGCAGATGCATCCAGCTGCTGACAACCTGCATCACTCATGCCTTGCCAGAGAGCTGCTCAGGGGATGAGGAGATGCTGCCTATGGCACCAGCACATCCCCAGCAATGCCAGCTTTGCTGGTGCAGGGACACTGGCTGCCTTCATGTCACCTGCTCATGTCTGAAGGGCTCTGTTTGCTGCACATGCTGCTGCACCTCAGGGACTGCTGACTTAGAGAGTGAAAAGGGAAGAGTTAGAGAGGGACTCAGCATGGTTCTTGATCAGCCCTTGAACCTATGAAAGGGAAGAAAGAAGGCAGATGCAGGAGAATGGAGCTGAGCATCAGTCAGAATGATATACTCACTGTCAGCACTGAGAGATCCTGAGGGTTCTTTGGGATCTGGAAGACAGACAGACAGACAGAAATGAGTCTGCCTGTGAGTCCTTCTATGCTTGTGAGTCATCCTCTGTAACTGAATCCCACCACTGACTGACCAGATCCAGCTCCCCTCCTCTTTACATAGAAGGTCTGTTTCTCCCAAAATGGTTTTATTAACACCCATCATTTAGAGGGAGACTAAACGATAAACCAGCTGAAATCTTAAACATAGTAAAATATTCAAATTCTCTGCTGCAATTCAATATGCCACTGAGGTGGGGCTGAGTGGGTGTTGACCCGTGGAAGAAAATGCCATCAAAAGATGGAGATCTCTGTTCCCAAGCCCTCTCTCATCCGTGACTCTCTCCAACAGAGATCTGAAGCTGTGCAATGACTGTTGGTGCATCTCCTCCCCCCGAAGCTCTGTGTCTCTCCCAGACTGGAGGGAGGCTGACAGCAAGCTGCAGGGCTCAGCAGCTCTCTGAGAGCCTTCCTGGGAAGATGTCCCCTTACCTTTCTCACAACAGCAGAGTGCTGCCAGGGCCAGAGTCACGATCAGCAGTGCCAGCAGACTCCTCATGTCTTCTTTGGCTGCGCTGGTCTCCCTAACCTCAGAGCTTTCCTGGAGGTTTTTGAAGTTCTCCGGGGCTTGCTTTTGGGCAGCAGTTTATATCCTGTGATTTCTTGGAGAGATCAGGGATCTGGCTTGTGTTCCTGTGTCTGCACTCCAAAACAAAGCCTGTCCTTTGGGCCAGGAGATACTGGGTCCTGGCAGTCATTTTGGCATCCATCTCATGACTCGGGGCATTTCCAGAAGATTTTATCTGGGGTTTTGAATGGGGGTGTTGAAGAAAAACAGCTGGATTTAAAAAATCATTTTTCTTACAGACTTGAAAGTCATTCAGTCATGCTGGAAAGCCAGGGGAGAGACCAGCACACACTGAAGTAGAGCAATTCTTTTCCTGTGATGGGGCTCTCTTATGTGGAGTTTCTCAAACGAGAGTGAACACAATGGTGACCTTTTCCTCCACCCCACCTTGACTCATTACCCTGAGGGTAAAGAAACCTGTAAATCAGCTTGCATAGGGCAAACCCAGTAGTTTTTCAGACAGTTTCACAGTTTCACCAAATCATTTCAAAGAGATGGGATTTTTATACTTTTAGGAACTTTGGAAGTTAGTTTGAGGGAAGATCTTTTTAGTTTCCTCCTGGAAATTTTCATAATTTAGAAGCTTTATTTTGACTTCTCTTGTTTAAGAGCCAAATAAACATTTAGACTCCAAAAGTGTTTTATTCTTTAGAACCCGAGTAGCTAAAGTTACTTGGTACAACAAGACCCTTGCATGGGCTATGTGTCAATAACCCCACACTCCCCAAACCCACTGTCCAAGTTACCAAAGGTGTGTCCCACAAACAGCATAGGAACCACAGAATAAGCTGAGTTGGAAGGGACCCACAAGGATCATCAAGTCCAGCTCCTGGCCCTGCACAGGACACCTCAAGACTCACACCCTGTGCCTGAGAGCATTGTCCAAATGCTTCTTGAGCTCTGTCAGCCTTGGTGCTGTGACCACTGCCCTGGGGAGCTGTTCCAGTGCCTAAACACCCTCTGGGTGAAGAACCTTTTCCTGATATCCAGCCTAACCCCCCACTGACACAACTTCAGGCCATTCGCTTGGGTCCTGTCACTGATCACCAGAGAGCAGAGATCAGTGCTGCCCCTCCACTGTCCCTTAGGGGGATGCTGAACACTGCAATGAGGTCTCCTCCTGGCTGAACAGATCAAGTGACCAAGCTATAGTAGTTTTTCTTTTTGTTTTGTTTTTTGTTTTTTTAAATCAAGTGTGCTCATTCTTTCTGGTAGCAGAGGCATAATCTTTCTCCACCTCATATCCGGCCCTCTCATACCCATGTGCAAGGTTAAAGAAGTAAAGTTTTGCAGGCTCCCAAGGAAACTCAGAGCCATTATGGATTTTTCCAATTCTTAGAAACACTGTCTTTTAACTTAGAGAATTTTCAAGATTAAAATAAACCCCAACTTTTGTCCCAGTTAACTTTTCTACAGTCCAGGAAAGCTGAATATCTATACTAATGACATCCAGCAAAATGTCTTGTATATATATTACTCCAGCAAAAGAGCAACAGTTAAAAAGTAAATAAACATCTAAAAATAATAGGTATTCTAAGAAAGTTATGCTTACAGATGAATACTTGAAATAATATAAATATATAAATGTACAATTCTAGTAATCCAAACAGCTTTATTTATCCTCCCATGTTTTCCCAAGCTTTCTAACCAGCATGTAGTCTCTTAAATCTGTTTGGTTGTTGCTTACACTAATGAAATCCCACAGAAATCTCTGGTATTCTTCATTATTTGTGCTGGTTAACTGGGGATTGGAATCACTGGATATTTCTGGACACAGACCCAGACAACACTAGACCTTGTGCCTTCTATTGTGGTGGTGTCACAGTGTCAAGTCAAACCCAGTCACTGCATACTTGTTGATTTTAGGATATGTGAGTTTGCTCCAGTTGGTGATCACAAGATTCACCTAATTGAGAACATAGAGAACAAGTGTGTGCAAATATATCTTATCTGTACACGGGTTTTTTTTAATAATTAATTCTTAAAATAATTTATTTCTAACTTTTTGCTCTGAACAAAACTTTAGCAATTGTCAGGATAGAGTTTCCTATCAGAAGTGTTTTCAATAAATAAATCACATTTCTTTCTAAAATTCAGTTCCAAAGCTGGCAAAACCTTGAAGCATGTTTTGGAAGGAGATGCATGTTTCTAATGGGCCAGGTGGATTTGGCTCCAGACTTAATTTCACAGATTAGTCAACAATTTGATACTTTATACATCATAGACTTTGATTGCATGCCATGATTTTTTCCAACTTCTATGATTTGCAGGTGCCTGTGAAAGCCTGGAAATGTGAATGTTGAAACCATCCGTGCTGAGCTGAGATAGATGCTATGTCTCCTACACAGATCACACCAAGGGGTGTCCCAGCTGCTGCAGCTGCTGTCAAGCCCAGAGCAGCACTGAATTCTTGGACATGTCAGCACTGGTGCCTTTTGGCCTGGGGACAGGCCCTGGCAATGGTGAGCAGAATGCAGCCATGCTCACTCCTCGGAGGTCCAGGAGCTGCTCAGTAACTTGTGCACAGGGTCAAGCCACATCTTGATTTCAAACGATTTGTGAACAATAAAATGAAATTGTTCTATGTGAACAAAGTTGGGCCTGACCCCAAACACTGGATTTCTTTTTTCTGTTTATTTACCACCAGAAGCCCCTCTCCAGTTTTGACTTCTGCAGCTTTCAAGTGCTATCAGAGTAGTTTCAAGTGGAAGGGTTTTGAAAGGGGATTGCAAAAGGAAATACAAGTCTGGACCTCACACTCCTTTCTAAAGGAGCACCTAACATCAGGACGTGATGGTAGCTGGATAAATAAGAGGCAATTCATAGGCTTTTTCTGTGACCAATCTTAACTTTGTTTTAAGATTTTAAATAGGCACCTTCTGGATTTTGTTTCCCCACCTGAGGAAATATTTGATTTTCAGAAAGTGCTCTGCATTCTGAACACCCCACTGTTTTTGGATGTCTTAAGACTGGGAGCTGAAACTGTCCAGTGACCTCTGAAAGAAGCCACTTGTAGAACCTGGAGCAAGAACATTATAGATTCCTCCAAAGCCATATGCTTGCAAAGTAATGACATTTTTCCCCATAATCTGCAACAGAATGTATTCAGTTCCTTCATGGAAAATTGCATACCCCCCCTCCCAAAATACTGTGAGTCATGAGAAGATAGTATCAAACCAGCGATTTATTGTGTAGTAAACACCCACATCCTGAACTCTCTGTGATCTCTGCTACATCAGCTCAGCACTAATTAACACAGTGTAGGAATCCATGGCTACATGGGAGAGAAGCAGCAGGCAGGATAACATACAGGATACAAGCAACTGAATATGTTTCAGAGCCATTACAATTTTGGAGAGGATACCCCGGACTCCAGGCCCCAGGGTGGGGACAGGTCATCCTTTACTTAGTCCTCCTCCTCCCCCCAAAATAGTGCTTGTAAGCAGCAGGGTAGCCATGGCGAAAGGCATACATTTCACAAGGGTAGTAATCCTCGCAGAGCTCCCTCTGATGCTCCTGGGATGCCTTACTGCGCTCCCTGATCCTGTAAAGGGAGGAGACAAGAGGGGTAAGTGCTGTCATCTTAAATATCTGTCTACAGCCCTTTCCTGTCCCAAAACTCCCCACTGGGATTAAGGATCCACCATTAGAGTCCATCATCCAGCTACAGAGTTCTTAGCACCCAGCTTCTGTTTACCACACCCAGGGAGGGATGTGACTACAGCAGGAATGTTCTGCCTCCTCAGGCAACCTTTTATTTAGGGGCTAAGCAAGGTGGTGGGGAGAGGGGAACGGCTCCTGCCTCAACTTAAGGAAGGGTCCTTCCTTTTCAGCCTTCCCCAGCCTGCTCTCTTCAGCTCTTCTGCTCTTTCCCAAACATGTACATAGAAAAAAGACCTGAAATATTCTGCAAAAGGGTCACCTGCTACTGAGGAGGTTTGCCTTATGCCTGAGAGATTAAGAGATGATTTCTGTACTTCAGTCTTTATTTTCACAAGCCTTGAATAAGGCATTAAAGTGGTTATTTTTGTATTTTATAAGTGAGGCAAGGAGGCCCTCAGATGGCCCTCTGATTTAGAAAAGGTCATGCAAGTTCTGCATGAGATCTGAGGACTAGAATAAGATTTCAAATTGAGCTTTTTTTCAGACCATTCCACACTCATTCTCTCGTCTTCCGTTGGTGCTTCCTTCAGAAAAATTAATCAGTCTTCTCAGCATGTGACATGTCTCCAAATCAAAGGACCTGCTCTCTGTTATCTGAATTCTCGCTTTTCCTGGGACTGGGGACTTAAATGGTACCTCACATTAAAAAAGAGACTGAGACTCCTGACAAGTCACCATGGCTGCCACCCCTTGTACCAGCCTGTGCTTGGCAAGGAGGAACCTCTTCCCACTCTCAGCCCCAGCATCCTGAGGCCGTGACATACCTCTCCTGAGTGATGGCTCTTAGTCTCGTGTCAGCCCGTATGAAGTCATTGGCCCTTCGCCTGTTGAGGAAGGGATCTGAGAAGGCAAGGGGTTATTCAGAATGGCACTTTTCCAATGCCAGATTTCAACAAAAGCTAGCTTCCTCCTTTGTAACAGCCTCCTTGTCTGCCCTCCCACGTACAATGAAATCCAGGACCTTTTAATATCCCCTCCTGTTCCTTGGCTGGTTCATGTACAGGCTCTCTCAGTGGCTGGTGCAGCCTGTACAGAAGTGCCCATGCTGCTCTTGTTCTGCTGTTATTCAAATCACCCAGGGGAATGTTACTGTGACTTTTGCTGCCACAGCCCCTCTGAATGAGTGGAGCTTGGCCCAGAAGAGGTAGGCACCAAGCTACACAGACCATGGGACATCTGAGCACTCTCAGAAGAACTATAAGAATTGTGAAATTGCACACAGGAAGGGCCTGAGTAATTCTCTCTGCCTCCAAGGTTAGGCAGTCATTGAGAAGTCTATGTGGCAGTTTTGGACTGAGGGGCCTGAAAGTCCCTTCTGACTGTTTTGAGAAACATCACAGTCCTGTTGCAGAGTTCAGGAGTCTGTGGATGTCATAGATATTGACTTCCACATGTGCCTTTGTGTTTCTGATTATCTGCTTTGTGAAGTTCTTCTTCCAGATGTCCTACTTTCTTTTTTAGTTTCGATTCACCTGTTCTCTAACCTCTCCAGGATATTGCTTGTTCCAAAGTGAGACTCTCCACCCTTTTCATGCTTTTCCTGTGACACTCTCTCTCCCTCTTTCAGCCAAAGGATCCCTCCTATTCATACACCCTGCCTGCTTCCAAGGTGCTTAGAGTAAGGCTCTCCTTGTTCTTGGGGGAGAATAAATTCTGATAGCTTCTACAGTATCTCTTTCCATGCTCATCCCAGAGTTTTTTGAGCAATGTCCTTTTTCTAGTGTCAGTTAAACTGGTTTTGGTACACGTAACAGAGACCTGAGCTCTGTTTTCAAATTTTGTTTTCCAATTCCCATTATATTCTATGCAAAATGGTGGTATGAGTTTGTGCCAAAACATGTGAAGTCTTCATTTAACTCTCTCCCTTTTCATTCTGAAACTCCATCACTCAGTAGATTCAACTTCCCTGGGCTCAGTGGTTCTACCTATTTTATCCCTAGTAGGAGTATGAGTAAATGATCTTGGACATGTCTGTAGCACTCTTCAAATTCAATAAAAGAGTAAAGCAGTCTCTTACTGAAATACTCATGGGACTCCATGCTCTCATGGGACTCTGTGGAAAGAAAGAATGAAACATGTATTATAACACTGTATTGATGGGTTTCAGTATTTCATATACCACAGATCAATAGAACACACATAAAATCAGAGAAACCAGGAGGTTTTAAGACACTTGTTTAAAAGGAAGAGAAAGGGATCAGTGGTGTGACCTAGAATTTATATGAGGAGTTTAAAGAGCTCAGGAGTTTAATACAGAGCTACCTGGTGATTTAGTCAGTGCTTCCAGACTCATGCTTGGTCATCCAGCCTGATTCTTCAGCATAGCTCCTCACCTTCTGCTCCTGACATTGCAGTGGATGGATACCAATTTACCTTCAAAGCTTGCATGTGTTCTTAGAGAATGGATTAGCACAGTGAAATGCACTTGACTCTTGCATGAAGCAGCATCTTAATTCCACCAATATGGAACTGTGTGCCTCACAGGAAAATGGGGATGATATTACAAAAGGAAAAAGGGAAATCGTCCAATTAGCAGGGAATAATTATCACTCTTAGCACTCTTATCATAGTCCAGACAACAAAGGGACAAAAAGAAGAGCAGTCTGTGAGGTGAGCTAGAACAGAGAGAAAAAGGTTGAAGCATCCTGGACCGTGAATTCCAATGACTGGAGATAACAGCTCTGGATCAGGGCTAGGAGGACCTGACTCAAGGGCAGAAAGGCAGGCAAGAGATCAAGTTAAGGGCAAATAAGACACAAAGTTAAATAACAAACATCTGAACAGTCCCATAAATGGGTCTGCAGGTTTGGAGTTTTCATTCTACCCAGTAATAAAGGTCACCTACCATAGCAAGTGGCAGCCATCACCAAGACAGCCAGGAACGTGAGGATGACGAGTGTGCGCATTGTGCCAGTGCAGAGAGGAATCTCTCACTCTGTCTTTCTCACTGTGTTTTGCTCTTTTCTCACTGAGGGTAGCTGGAGATCCTGGGCTGACTGCAAAATTAGCAGTGGAATGTTTATTATGAAAACAGAGCTATGAAAGAGCTGTGAAAGAGCCTGGGCAAGGTGACAGCTAGCTGGTACACACTCTTCTTGGAGCTATTACAAAACATCCTCTATTAGCAGACTGGATTAGGTTTTGGGAAGGAAGGGGCATGCCCCCTTCCTCTCATAGCTCAGAGCTGGGGGACATAGTCCAGAGGCAAACATATCACTAGCACTCCACACTCAGAAAAGCTGGCCTAGGCAAGTGGAAGGAATTTCACGGGCTGCCAGGGACCCAAAGGCAGAGGTGTGTGTTGATCCCAAATAGAAATGTTTGTTTTTCTGATTTTTCCTCTGATCTCCTCTCTTTGCTCTCATCATACTCTGTCTGGATACAACCAGACCAAACTCTTCTGTCAGCTTTGCCAATGGAGACACGGAGCAAGAGGCTTCAAACATTCCTGTCCCACTCAGTGCCCCTCTCTCCAGCTGGCCTCTGCTGCAATGCCAGCTACCAGAGGAGGAATACAACTCTGCTGCCCGTTCTCATCTCCTACTTTATTGCTTCAGGAGTGACAACCTGAAAGAATCTCTCTGCTGGTGGGATCATGATTTTTGCATTGAGATGACAGCAGCGCCCAGGACTCTGTCTTTGAAGGCTCTTACTGTGGTGCTGACCCTAGACTACTCTTGCAGCCCAAAGGACAACATCTTGGTGGAGTCAGAGGCAAACATTTCCCTCTCTGGTCTAGCACTGCAGTCCTTGCCTCACTGGGCACCTAAGTCACATGCCAGTGTAAGGCTTTTCATCTGGGATGAATCTTCAAGGCCAGCAGTCTCAGGGAGAATTACCTTGCTTTTTAACACCTAAAAGACTTTAGATCCAATACCATGGGCAGCAGAGATGGACAAAACATCGGGTGTTCCACTCTCCAACTCTTGGAACAGTAGAAAGCAGTGAAAGAGAAAAGGGGTTACAGAGATGGCTATCCCTGCTGGTGAAAAGGAAAGAGTTTGCTAGAGGCAAAGTAGGGAGGGAGGGTGGGCACCCACTGCCTGCCAGCCCTCCCCTAGTGGCAGTGATGGGGCTGAGACCCCACACACTGCCTGGGGATGAACCTGGGGCACAGGAACTATTCTTATGTCTCATCCAAGCTGTGACTCCTGCCTGTTTTTTCTACATGTATGTGCAGGTATCAAGATTTCTCACTGACAGGACACAAAGTGAATGCACTCTGGGTGCAGACCATTCTCCCCAAATCACTGCGTTGTTGTTACTGCTGTCACCTTCAGAGACCAATCTGTGAAGCCACACTGAAGGTAACACAGCCAAGAACTACAGGGACATGTATCCAGAGCCTAACACTTCATCAGTGAGGAGCAAAATTCATTGGAAAAAGATTACTCTGGACTTTGACATTTACCCTCTCAATGCCAAAGTCATGACCCTTTCCTGAAGTCTCCTGTCTCAGGAAGAAAAACTGACCAGGGACTTCAGCTTCAGACCAAAGAGAAAGAATTGCTCTTCATCCCTGTTACCCCACCCCATGTGGAGAGCAGCTCAGTCCTGCACCATCAAGGCTCCTCCATACACATCCACTTCTTGCCTGTTCAGTGCTTAGCCTGAAATGAGGGGGAAAACTTGGGAAAAAGCCTTAAGTTTGCTAGGTCAAAGGGGAACTGAGACTTTGCTGCTGCCACTCTGTGCTCTGCCACTCCAGTCTCTTTAAGGAAATTCTCTGCTCTGGGATCCTTTTAATTTCTTAGAACTTGGAAGTTTTGGACCCATTGTTGAATGTGGATTTTATTGGTTTCTCAAATGTCTTGTACAGTAGCTGCTAAAAGAGGAAAACATGAGGGAGAGGCTGGAGAATGAACCCCAGTGGGAAAGCAGAGAGGCACAGAGAGGAAGATGCTGGGTGTACTTTGGAATGGAAGTGAGGCTTCCCAGTGGTAAGTTCCAACATGCTTTCCATCCAAACCCTCTTTATCTGTCTTCACTCAGGGCAGAGCTTTCTGCTCCCTGGAATACTCTGCTCCCATTTCAGAGGACTCTGGTCCTAGAATGCCTGGAGCATACCCTGCCATTAACCACAGGAGAACAGCCACAAACACCACTTTAACCCAAATGTTTCATTTTTCACCACAGAGGCAATACATTTTTCAAGGGATGAATGAACATGCCAGCTACACAGCCCAACAAACCTCCTTCGGGGAATGCTTCCTCTTGCAAAAGTACTCCTTTCTACTCCCCCTGCCCTGAAAGTACTCCATACTTTCCCAGCACACATCTCCCCTACTCAACAACAGTGGGCTGCCCTGGGGGCAACATAATATGCAGCACAGTGAGCCAAATCCCTCTGCTGTCTTGCAGCATCTATTGGTTAGAAATACAGAAAGGAGCTAAGAAAAATCTGCACATGCCAGGGAAATCTCTGTAGACTCACAAATAAAGGAGGGATCGGAAAAGCAGCCCTGATGTGTCTGCAGCTGGAGTGGAAAATCACAACACTATACACACTGTATATAGCAAACACTCCTAACATTTTACAGTGGTGAAGCACCAGCAAGGCACTAATAATAATAAGCAGCTGTCCAGGAAAAGCAAGGAAATCCCTGCATACTTACTAAGCTGTTGCTTCCCTGCCAGTCTGCAGCTCTTGTCTCAGGGGGCAGCTCTCCTGGTGTCTTGGACCCTGGACTGAAGAAGAGGGACCTTTTATTTATTAGCACAGATCAGTAACTCCTCCCCTCTCCCACTCTTGATCCACCCCCAGGCTACCATCAGAACCACCTTCTGCCCACCGCCAGGAAGCCAGCCACATCAAAGAACTGAGCCAAAAGGGAGAGCCAGAGCACACACAGCAGCTAGTGGGGACACAGCCACATCCAGGCTGCCTTTCTGTGCCTGGGAGCAGTGAGTGGACAGAGATATGAGAACAAGCTCCAGTCTCCTTCTTTGTGGCAAGAACCCCCCTGCCTTTCACCCCCTCCTTTTCTGGCTTTGCTCTATCTCAAGCTCCAGTGCTAGCCAGGACACCTGTTCTTCCACAAGGAAACGTAGGCCAGGAGCCTTCTCCCATCTCATTTCATGCTGCTTTTACAACTGATCCCCCCTCTTAATGTCAGGCTAATATCAGACTGAAAACTCACATAACAAAGGTGTCAGCTCCAAAACCCCCAAAAGTGACGCACACTACGAGGCCAAGAGTTGGCTCACACAAACCCAAAGCCCTGAGATGCACCCTCTGTTCACATTGGACTCACAGCAGTGCTGGGCAGCCCAGGACATGGCACTGCTCAACTGGGCTTTGGGCTTCTGGCCCAAAATGAAAACGATGGCATATCCATGGAGATAAAGAGCCACCACTGTTTGGACAGAGGACAGTGAGCAGCTCCTGTCCAAGGGTTTTATCTTTAGCTCCTACAGTGCTCTATGAGTTTGGGGAAGGGTCAGACTTGACTGTGGCAATGAGGTACCATGTTACTGGTGTCCTTGTACAAGCAGCTGCTGGTCCTCAGAGCCTGAGGACAGCAGTCTTGAACTGTCCTCAAGGCAAAGGGCACATGATCAGGAACCACCTTTGAAAAGTAGTGCAAACAGGAGGGCATTTCTTGCCCTTGTCTACCCTTCAGGGTCATCTAAGTTTTCAGCCCTATGACATGCTGATCTCTGAAAGAAATCAGAAGATCTGGTCACCCTCATCTACCTAGATACTGGTAAATCATTGGCCCCAGTGCCATCTGGCAAACTCTTAGTTAAGCAGGAGAAAATGGGCATTAAAATCAAAACGGCAAAATAGTAAGGAACCAGACAAATAGGGCAAAATCTTAAGCAGTGGAAAGGAGAAATTATGAGAAATTGCCAATTGAATTTCTCTTGGGACTAGTTTTACTTCACTTCACTTTACTTCTCTTAATGACTGGCTTTAAAAATGAATGCTTCTTGAGGAATCTTGTCAATAACACAAAGCAAGAAGGCAACAGCAGTGAAAAGGAAGTCTGAGAGCAGGAAGAAAAGGGTGACCTTTAAATCTGCATTAAGAGGAATAGAATATGCAAAGGCAAGGTCTGCCATCGGGATTAGCCCTAAGAATCCTGCTGTAAATTAAAAGTTCGTAAGGTAGAAGTAAATGGGGAACAAAAGGAAGAACTATAAACCAACAATCATAAAGGCAAGAACAGAATACTGATTCCGAGATGTCTACTGAGAATGTGCCAGCAGACATGGGCATCTGTTGGTGCCACTGGATAAGTTACCAGGGAGACCTCAACAGGATTCCTCTGCATGGCCCAGGTCGCCCCCTTCATGGAGTAATTCTGGTAGGAAATGCTATAGAAAGGACTAAAAAGACAATATGATTTGCACTCTCACCCAAAATGACAGACCTTTTCACCATAGCCTGTGGGAATTGCTAAGTCTCTCCATCCCTGCATTGACCTCAAGGCTTTTCCAGCAGGACAATGGACTAGCAGTCAGGTTTTGTTTCCAGTACCCCCCAGGGCTGTTTCACAGTCCACAGCTCTCATGATTAGGAGAAGTCCCATTTCCAGCCTCTGTCTTTAAAGCCATGATCCACATCTATGTCTCCTTTAATGAGTGCCCAGATCATGCTAGGAAGGCTTCAGCAGAGCTGCTGAGCACTCCAGTAAGGGAATAAACCTTATCAGCTCTGCAGCAGAGCAGGGTTTCCAAACCCAAGTTGCCCAGAGTATCAAGTAACTGGACTTGCCAATCTGGACAGTCCTTTTCATATTTGCTTCTGTGTTTCAGGATGTAAGTTAGTCAGCCACCACATGGTCCATGGCTTACGAAGAGATTTCTCAACATGATAAACAAGAGTGTCTGAGAACAACTAGTTCTACAGCACATGAGAAAACAAGATTTTATTTTTACTTTTCCATTTAGTCCTAAGTAATACCTAGGAACTGATCCAAGAAGCAAGAATAATTGAGCCACTAAGTAAGAGTGTTTGAGTATCCACAATATAATTAAAGTCAACAACCTCATGGAATAAATCGTGCTGAAAACTAGCATACTGACACTAAGCTTTAGAAAGGGAGATGTTTTTTAAACACAGAAGCTAGTCAAAAGACTATGAAATAAAAATAAACAGAACACATTTCAGGCATTTAAAGAACTTGATATACATATCTGAATGTGTGTTAGCTCTGGCAGCAAACTCACTCAGCTGCTCAAAATTAAAACTTAAACTAGTTCAAATGCTAGTTAAACCTGGGAAAAAAACATTTCAAAACTAGATTTAAAAATTTCCAAAGATTAAAAGAAGGGGGGAGCACATAAACAGGAAAATCTAGTTTCATATCAATGAAACAATTTTTTTTCAAAATAACAGCAGTGACTAATTTCCACTTCCATAATGGAATGGGGAAAAAAGAGTAATTCCATAACAAGTAAGTGGTGGGGTTTTTCTTCAAAAATATTTAAACACATATCTTTAAAATCTGTCTTGACCTTTCCCCTGAGGAAAATTTTGCCCCCAGCATTACAACTTTCTGCAAAAATATAAGTTTCCAGTGTGAAGATACATATTGGTTCTAACAATGTGGATCTATGTGTAGTCTTAGGACTGTTGTAAAAACTGCTATCTGAAGCTCACAGATAATGTCAGTCTTCTGTGGGTGGGAAGGCTTCCATACCATCTTATAGCTATTTTCTTCCATGCTTCCTCCAACATTTTGGGCAGTTTAGAAGCTTCCTTTTCCATCTTATGTAATAACTTCCAGTAACTTTCTCCTGCCTATGGATATGGAGTACACCTGCATGTCCAACCTGAAGGATGTCACTGTGGGCTCTGGAACAAAGGGTTGCTCAGTATTGCAGGGCTAAGGAGCAGGACTGAAAATCAACACCATTAAAAGGCCCAGATCCTTCTTCCCTGAACAAATTCAGAGGTGAGAAGATAATTCTTCTTCCACTTGCTCTGACTTACAGAGTTTGGGCCTGTCTCTACATTAATCATGACCATAAAGAGAAGTTTATAGTTGGTGAGCTGTGGGGGTTNAATTCTTCTTCCTCTTGCTCTGACTTACAGAGTTTGGGCCTGTCTCTACATTAATCATGACCATAAAGAGAAGTTTATAGTTGGTGAGCTGTGGGGGTTGGCTGGTTGGTTGGTCGGTAGGTAAACTGGGGAGGTTTTCAGCCACTGTATTATGTTAGTGGTAGCAAAATTAAATTTCATTTAATCTACTGAAATTCAGAGATTAGTGTCCAGACACAACCTCTATGCAGCTGTGATCCTCCAAGTTACTCCCTGAAATCCATCAAGCTTCAAAACAAAGGCCAGTGTCCTAGAAAAATCTCAGTCTGGCTATGAATCCAGGAGCATTTGGAGTCAGCAGTACAGCCTAATGGGAGCTCACTGCTCTCCAGTTCTGCTTGTTGGAAAAAAGTGAGCCTGGCTCAAGCCTTCAAGTCCAGTGCTCAGCACACTCCATGGGATATCACTGAGTTACCTCAAAGACTATCTCTGTTTGGCCAGGACTTCCCAGAACCAGCTGTATTTGGCTGGCAATAGGAAGTTCATGAGCAGAGGAGACTAAAATTTCACAGAAGTCAGACCAAGGTCATTCAGTTCACTGAATAAAGCAACCAAAACATTTCAGGGCTAAGAGCTAACTAATTCTATTGCTTCCTTTGGCTTTACCCCCACCCACCCACACATGTCCACATACACTGATCAGCATATTTCTCTTTCAGTCTGGGAAGGAAGGAAGAGACACGATAATATTAATATTATTTGGATGTTGAAAAAATTGGCAGAGGCTCTTGTGTAGGGATTAAATAACCCATATAAGAAACTTGCATTTTT
>VZTT01040212.1:47649-60792 GCA_013400855.1 Buphagus erythrorhynchus | reverse complement strand
AAAAAAAAAGGCATAAAACCCCTGACCTTCCCTGGCCTCTCGCAGCAATGCATTCAGTACACCTCATTTAACCTTTTCCTCTCCAATGGCCATGGCTGCATTTTCTCTGCACAAGCCGCCAGAATAAGGAACATCTGTCTAGGGGCTTTGATGACAGGGACTTTATCTCTTGTTATGTTCTGGTGGTCTTTCTGGTATGCTTTCATCTTATCTTTTTTTAGAGGAAAGAGAACAGGACCCTGGATCTATTCCTGTAGGGACAGTTGCACAGACCATATACAGCTCAATGAATCACACACACCAGGACTACAATGTATCTGCAATGGGTGCAACAATTTTCCTTATGTAGCAGCAGAAAAGAACAGGCAAAAAGGAAGAACTGAAATACAGGGCATTATCAGAGGTGTCTGAAACATGGTCTGCTACACTGGACATTGAGAGGTTACCTGGAAGAGGAGTGACAGAAGGGAAGGCTGCACACCAGAAATAAGTTCAAGCACAGGCACAATAGTGACTGCAGAAGTGCCAGAGATGGTGAGGTCCCAGGTGGGAATTGTGCCTTGCTGCTTCCCATTGCAGGTCTGTCACATTTGGAAATCATTCAACAAAGCCTTGGCTTTATTTGCTTCAATGCCCAGTTGCCCCTGAAAGAATAAAAATTAACCAGCAACCCCATGAGGTCAGACAACAGGGAGAATGGTTTTAACTTTCAAGGACAGGGAATTCAGAATTGCCCTCAGGGCTAAAGACAGCAGAACTACAAGTACCCACCTATACTTGAAGGTGCCAGAGTCTTGGCCCAGTCATAAATTGGAGGCCAAATGGACAGATTTAAAGGAGTACAGAGCACCCAAACAGAAATTGCAGGTCCAGAGAGTGTCCACATGGCTAAAACAGACCAGGAGCAGAGGAGGAATCCCTTCCATGTCTCTCCAACTTTGGTCTCATGTTTTATTCATGCTGACTCCACCATTCATGCCATGCATTGAGGAGTGAAGTGTGCAGTTGGATGGAAAGGAAACTCCTGGACAGAGGGATGCAGGGCTCAGGGCTGGCAGACAGCAGCTTTCCCCCAGACCAGGGGCACACACTGCCCAGGACTGGTTTTGTGGACTTGAGAGGTGGGGGAGCCCCAAGGGCAGAGCTGAGGGTCAGGGAGAAAGGAGAGGAGCAGTAAAGTTCAGAAGCATGCTTGAACTGTGGCACATCTGGGTGAGGGTAAAGATGGTCAGGAATCTCTCACAGGAGGTTTGTGTGGTAAAGAACCTTACTGTATCTGTAGCTTCATTGAAATGCTAAAGATTAAATACTTGCCACTTGAGAGTTAATTTGAGGTGAAACCATAAATTAAATTTTTCTCATCTCTCACCACTCATCTTTTTTGGGAAGATATAAGCATATACAAGTCAGAGCTGGAAAATGAGGAGTAATTGATGGAGTAGCCAGAGGGCTTTGTTTTAGCCACATTCATTTCGTGCTTGTGAACTATGCCAACAGCAGCAAATAGATTTACATTAGTAGCACATTCAGGATAATCTCTTGGAGTGTAAAATATGTACAGGTACCCTGATACTACAGATTCTGCAGAGATATGCTTTATCAACAACACACAGCTTTGTTTCTGAATTAATGCTGAATATTCCAGGTGTTCTGTAAGACTGAAGGCCTTTGCACTATAAATCACAGGAGAGCAATAATTTCAGCCTTTTACAATGAGAAAGCTTGTTCTGGGAAATCTTTCCCTCTCGAAGGCCCCCTCTTGACTTTGAGTAGTTTGGGCTTGCAGGTCTCCCTAAATTTCTAGGCTAGAATTTACAGATAAAAATGTAAAAAGCAGGTCTCTCAATATTTGTCCCAAGTGTGAATATAATATGACACTAAGGCAATGATGCTCAGCTGGGGGATGTGAGACCTTTTCTTTTGTGACTTAGGGCCACAGGAAATTAAAAAGTTTAAGCTGAGAAGGGACAAAATAGGGTATGTATAATAATGTTTCTTACATTGCTTCCCTCTGACATCAGGGGACCCGTTGATAGCCTGACTCTGCCACAAGGTTTCTGCCATTTCAGGTGTCCTTGGAGTCTTACCATCTGGACATGCAAGAAGTGCAAATGTCAGTTCATAAGACATTTGCATAATGCATTTCATAAGACAATTTTATTCCTTTCAGCACAGCAGGAAAAGAAACTCACTTGGAAAATGTGAAATTAATGGAATTAATGACTCTCAGAAACTGAGAGGGAAAAGTATCCAAAGTAAGTAATTGTACAAAATCTCATTATGTCTAAATTGAAGTGTTTGTGTCTAACTGAACAGGCTGTATTCAGAGGTGTATCAGCCCTACAGCCAGATAGGCCAGCCTTTTTTCAGCATTGTAAAACTATTAAAAATGGATGATACCCCGATTTTCCAACCTATTAATGATGCTTTGCCAACTTCACTTGAATGAATCTGATAAGTAAACAGCTGCAAAGTGGTGCTGGTTGTGTTGGAGCTCAAAATCTCTCTGCCATGCAAACCAGAGCTCCATCATAGAAGAAGGAGAGGGATCACAGCCTGCCTGGGAAATGCAGGAGGTCTGGATGGGCTCCGAGCAGCCTGGCGTGGGAGGAAGGCTGTGCTGCCTGTGCTGAACCTGCCACCCTTGGCTGCATTAGCAGCAGCAATTTCTGGGGTCAGCTGCACCATGTGAAAGATTCTGAGCAAAATCATTGCTGGAGCTCTGCAGAAAACTGCCTTGTTTCTGACTGACTTAAAAACTAGAAAAAGAAGAATTAAAAAGTAATCATCTATCTGGGTCAAATGAAGGAGGAGGATTATGATGCAGGGAGGTACCTGGACAGGCATTTCTGCAGAGGGAATTAGCACAGCTGGGCTCATGAGCTGAGTTTCCAGCTGTTTTGCTTCCCCCATCTCTGGCCTCCCCAGGTTGGGACACCTGCAGTAAGCTCCTGGAGCACTGTGGCCAAGTACCCTGGCTCCCAGGGGGGCTTCTGCCTTTGGGCAGAGGAGCTCACCAGCCTGGGGCAAGCTGCAATTCACTTGGACCCTTAAAGTGATGGCAGGGTGAGAGACAAGCTTTTAGACAAGCTGGTCCTGTCCAGCCTTTTGCTCCCAGCCACCAGAAGGCAAATTAAGGAGGATTGGGGTTACACTGTTATTCTTCTAGATAAATGCTACTGACGTCTGGCCACTCTTGGCTGGCAGTTATTTTGGACTTCTATTATATTTGCATATTCTAAGCTCAAGAAAAACAGCTGAGATCACAAGCTAGGTACTTTCAGCAAATCTCAGGGAAGAAAACAATACAAAACCAAACCAAAATCAACACAGAAGTGTCTAATAAAGGTGCCCTCAGAAGTGGCTATGTCAGCATGGTGCTCACTGGCCCTGGGCAAGGAGGGGCACACTGAAATGGACATTGGCACCAGTGTGGCAGGGAAAGCTGGGCCAACCTGCAAAACCATGCAGCTCCTGTGGGGCTGCAACCAGGGGGCACTTTCTGAGCCCCTCCAGGCTGTGTCTCAGATGAGCCCTCGGTCTGGCCTCTGCAGACCTCTCCCTTTGCAAAGGCATGCTACAAACTCAGCCAGCATGTCAGCACTGCCTGAAGGCAACCAGCAGGGAAACAAGCCCAGGTCTGGCTTTTTCACTCTTTCTAAATATATGGGCAGTGACAGGTGTAAAATTACACCAACCAAGCAATAACTCAGACCTGTTTGAGTGCCAGTTATGTGTCTTTTTACAACATTGGGCCTCTGCCTGAACACATCATTTAGGAGAAAAATATGTTGTAAAAGTGTATTCACTCCAAAGAATGCTATAAAAAATGATTCTTAATATTGGTCTCACTTGTTTAATCTTCAATCTTTTCCTCTGCTCCTCCCTCATCCTTGGATAAAGGAGTTTTGGATGCCCTGTGTTTCATGCACAATCTTGTAGGGTTAGCGAATAGGCCATCAAAAATAAATATACATAAATCTTAGCCATGTATGGTCTCCAGACGGGGAAAATGGCTCACAAAACCCAGAAAGATGACCACCCATTAAAAAAATGCTGGACAGTATTATTTTGATGGCAGGCACTCAAGCTGCACAGTTCATGGCACAGTTTACAGAAGAGACTGCTGATTGAACTCGCTGGCTTGGCAGGCAGAGCAGTGCCCAGGGCACAGGGTCAGGCTGGGTTATGGACTGCTGCTGCTTATTGCCACCAGAACTAGGAGCTTAGCCTGTGTTATTTTGTTAATAACAACTAAAAATTAGGTTTAGAGGGTGGGATCCTGTCTCTAAAACATAGGAGTGTGGATTCTGTCCTTTGCTAACAATGGAATGCTTTACAGATGAACTTGCTCACTTTGTGGGTGGAACCACTGCCTGCTCTGAGGCATGGGGGACTTCTGTGAGCAATTAACAAAACTCATTCATGGAAGAAGGCTCGAAGAAGATAAGCAAGGATGATGTGCTCATGAGGCTCAGAAAACCACACAGGAAGTGACCACAGATGTAGTACAGGAAGCTGAACTTAACACAAAGAGGGCCAGAGGGTGGCCTACATTTTAGACAAACAGCTGTATCCGTTGAGTGGGTCAACTGGTTGTGAAAATGGCCTTTCCTAAAATGATTAACAGGTAGTATTATCTTCCTCAGCCACCCACACCAGCATGGGGGAAACCCATTCATGGTTCAGCCTCACACAGAGTCTAAAAGCCAACAAAATGGACCCTGAAGAGAGCAATGGCTGAGCTGCTCTCAGCCAGTAATGGAAATCATGTATTACAATCCAACTGTATATACAATTTCCTTTATTGTGTTTGCCTTGTGATTTCAGGACATTGCTGTATCACTCTGCTACGTCAGAATTCCATGCAATGTCAAATACTTACTAAAAGGTAAATCTGATACTAAACATCAAACCCTTCTTGAGTGAAACATCTGAAAGAACTTGGTCAGAGGATGACAATCATCTCGTTGACTCCATCAATTGAGTCATGACAATTCCACGTTACCCTCCTCAGGACACAGGCTTAGGAATTGATTTCCCAAGCCCTTTGGAACATGTTACTCCTGTCAGTAAAGCTGACTGCATATTCTTGTAGACCATATCACACTTGGTGTCACTGCAGTTTCCAATATTTCCCTGTAATTTCCTGGCCTGCAGATGATTAAGGGAACTAATGTGAAACCACAACTTCTTTGCAAACTTCCCAAAGCACTGCATAAGACTCTAGAAACCCTCTCACCTTCATTCCCCCAAGTTTCTATCCAGGCTCTTCTCCCTCATTTCCTTATCCCTTGGGTTGCTCACAATCACTGGTGGGACTCAAGTGAGCAGAAAAATCATGTGCTTATTATTGTTCATATTCTGTACAGCTGAAGGGGGAAGGCTGAGCCCATATCCTTGAACAGAAACATGCAGAACAATTCAAAGCATGCCCATACTTTTATTTACAGGTTTATAATTATATTACACACAATAACAACATCTTATAATGTGGTATTATAATAGTAAAATATTTGAATATTTTTTATTATTACATGCAGTGGTATATTTTTATATTTAAATGTGCAAGTTTATATTGTTTAGCCAACCAGCGTAAACGCTGAAGCCTTAAACTAGTTGAAATGTATCAGATGAATGTGGTAGTGCTTTGTCTTGTGGCACAGACATATTTATAAGGAATCATTTGACACATGCAGTTATTCTGCTGAGAGACAGTTTTCTTTTGCTGACACTGTATTCCTCAGTCTGCAGAAGCTGTTTCTTTCCTTACAAGTCCTGCTTTAATAACACTTCAAGCCATTTAAAAATCCACACTGCAAGCACAGTCAAGGGGTGTAGAGCAGCGTGGAAGTCAGGGTGAGGAGAATGAAGCCAGGTCTGGGGCTCACACAGATGTTGCTGTGCACAGCTGCAATGAGAGGCACCCCTTTTGGTAAGGGAGCTGCAGAGCAGGCTCAAGGGCTTCACATTCCCATGTACGGCAGAAAATGCACTTTTGTTAGCATGAAGAAATAATCTGCACCAAGTCTCAAAAGCATTCCCTGGGCTGCTAGCTTCTGCTC
This sequence comes from Buphagus erythrorhynchus, assembly GCA_013400855.1. Classification (NCBI taxonomy): domain Eukaryota; kingdom Metazoa; phylum Chordata; class Aves; order Passeriformes; family Sturnidae; genus Buphagus; species Buphagus erythrorhynchus. The sequence continues at coordinate 54,727 of VZTT01040212.1, read as the reverse complement.
CTTTTAAAATGAGGTGTCTTGCTGTAGGCTTTTTGCATGTGAATTCATGACAAAGCCTGAAGTACCTGCTCTACTTTGACCTTCTCAATATCCTTCTGGCCTGGGGCTGCCTTTACCCTTTCTTAATTTACTCCCAAAGTCCCAATTCACAGCAACCTCATTTCAGCTGCAGAAAAGAAGATGCTTCCAAACTCTTGAGCATTTCTGATCATCATCATCATTTCTGAGCATCATCATAATTTCTGAGCATCATCATCATTTCTGAGCATCATCACAACCTTTCCTTCCCTTCCACTGCCATTGCCAAAGACTGAACTAGCAGTTAATCATTTTTGTCTGATTTATATTTCAAATTTGGATCAATGAAACTAACAAAGCTAAAACAGACTCAGTGGGACAATGAGACACTGAAAGATGTTACCTTTCTCCATGGGAGGACCCTGGCTGCCAGGCTTATTTCTTTCTCAAGCATTGCAGAGGGAAGTGGGAGGAGAGTTGGGGACCTCTGGGTTTGGGACATTTAGGGTTCTCAGGACTCCATCAGGTTCAGATGTAGCAAATTGGTGGACAGTGGTATTGATATCTTTTAGAAACCTAAAAAAATACAATCAGTGTAATGGTCCAGTGGTTCTGAGGCAGTCAGCAATTAACAGTTTCCTGGGGGAAAGTCTGTGGTAATTGGTTTATAGAACTGATCAAACTGGGAGAAACATCAAAAACCAGATTATGAGAAGGAAGGAGAGTGCACTTGTGAAAAGAGATTTTAATTACTGTAAGAGGGCAACAAAAAGGCTGCAATAGCTGCTTGTCTTACCTGTCTGCCTTGGAAAGGCCAAATCCTGCAAATACATCACCACAGATATGTTCTGTATGATGTCCTGGCATTGGCTTGTTTCTTTTTGCAGAATACCTGATAAAATAATTACGTGTTTTAGGTCTGTAGAGAACACTGGTATTAGAGGCAGTACAAACTAAAATGCCTTTTATTCAAAAGGCTTTGGCTTGTTAGTGAGATTGGACCAGCAGATGGTAAATACCAGCTTGTAATACAGTATAATGCAGTTTGCTGCAAAAAATGTAACATAATTTAATGTGAGAGTAAGGAACCAATCAGTCAGAGCAGTGAGCAGGAAAGGGATTGAGAGTATTATAGAAAAATCATTGAAACCATGAGGCCAGCACACAGCTGCAGTAATAAAGTCTGTCATAAAGTGGAAGGGACTATAAGTGGGGACTTAGTGTAGATGGTATTAGTCAGAGCCCCATCTGCTCTAAGCCCCACACCACATAAGGGAGATGTTAATGGCTCAGAGGGGCACAGGGCAGCTCAGGGTGAGGGCACCTATTTTACTACCAGGTTTATGGGGAGGAGGTGACCTACATGGAGGTTCCAGCATTGCACAGGATGCTCTCCTACAACAGGCAGGGAAGTAGGAATGGAGCTGAACCCAGGTTTGTAGCTGCCAGGCCTTCGAGTCTTTACATAAAGCAAATTTCTTGTATTCTTTACATGCTTTCTGTTTACTTGCAAGTAAGACCCAAAACGATGTTTCATTATTTGTGTGACCAGCCTGCAAATGTGGACCATCCCTGGTGCTCGTGTGTCAAGTAAGCATTTACAAATGCTTCACTGGTTAGTGAGCTTACCTTTCCTTAAACCCACTTGTCCCCCAAAAAACCTTTCCAGAGAAAACAATCACGTTCCTCCAATTCCACAAAACCTGGGTTAGATTTCTCAAGTAAAATACTGGAAGATCGCTTAATTATTTAATACCATTATTCTGATTTTTTTGCAAAGTTCTGTCTCAGACAGTTACGTTTTTCTGATTTGCTAAGCAAAAAGATTCACTTTAGATGTGAAAGTCAAGCTGAGGTTCCCCTCCTTATGTCTCATGCCAGCCCAAACAGCCTGAGACCAGGCTATGCTGCATTGCCCCTGTGTGGTGCATGTCATTGTACCCCATCCCTCCACACCAGGCACCTTCTTTGTCTTCTGTGGGATTGCAGAGTGATGAATGAGTGCAGAATCTGACTGAGCAGGAATTAATGAAGTTTAATACTGTCTTTGGCCAGACACAGTGACCACCACTTGATAGCTGAAGAAACGATTACATTCCACAAGAAACCATATAATTAAACCTACAGGAACCTCCACATCAAACACAAGTATGTGTCACTACCCCAGATGAAAGTACACACGAGGCATAGAAGGGGGGAGAGTTTTACTGCCTCTCTTTCACAAAGGCTTATGTGTTTGAGAAGGAGGCTGTGCAGCCAAGGGGAGCTAGCAGAGAAGATGTAAAAGAAGCCCTCAAAAATCCCCATCCCAATAGTGCAGTATAAAAAGCTCTGCAAGAAAGAAAGGATGTTTGACTGGGTTAGAAGTGTAAAACAAGAGATTATCCCCTTTTGTCTGATTTTCCCTGTGATTTGTGGCCAGTGCATACCTTTACTGCATTAACAGATGTGTACCAGAAGAACTTTCTTCATTGTCATTTTTCCTTTTAACGGAAAGAGTCCACTATTCCTCATTTGGCTAAAAGCTTAGGGTTAAAAGAGAAGTGCAATACTGCTGTTGCCTGAGATTCAAGAGTGCAACTCAGCCTCTCTACCAACACAAAAAAGGAGCACGTGAAAAAAATTCTTGCCATTGAAGTCACTAGACCGGTATTCTGACTTCACACATGGAATATATCTGTTAAGGAAGCAGATGCCAATTTTATACAGGCAGTCTTTAGAGCAAAACCACACTTTAAATAATGAGGGAGTGGGGAAGTGCATCAAAGGTTGGAATGAAACTTCATGTTAGCATGAATAAAGGCTAGCAGGGCTCTGGATGCATTCAAAACTGAATCTTTGTGATATTCTCTCAAATAAGTTAAGTGAGCATGATGGAATTTTGCACACATTAATTCACTTCCCACAAATACAGAAACACAAGGCGTCCCTAACCCTGTCCCTCTCCTGGACCCAGGCCCAGTTACCCAAGCTCATGTCCTGGTTGTGTGCACAACCTCAGAGCCACTCCTGGCCCAACTGCCCTGCTTTGCCTGCGTGCTCAGCATCCCTGACACAGAGCTTGCTGCAGCTCCTGTGGAGTGAAGGTCATCACAACAAGCCAACCCCACAAGGGCCAGAAAGGGCCAAGCCCAACCCCACAGGCAGGAGCAAAGCTGGATGTCTGTGCTGCAGTAAAGCCAGGGGCAGGACTGGAAGCAGTGCCACAGCTACAAAAACGTCTTGGAGGCTTTCTGACCATGGAAACTGCAGTCTGCCTTTTGAATATCCAGAAGTGCAGAGGGCTTCAGGCATGGGGGTGAATCATGGTTTTAAAGAGTTAAGATTTTTGCTAAGGGTAGAAGTAGTTTCCATGACCAAGATGGAAGTTAGGTAGGTAAATGGTAGGTTAATAATTAATAGATGCTTAGGCTAGAGCTAACTGGTATAATTATCTGCTATTAGGAACTTACGTATAGAAGAACGTGAAATAAGTGAAACTTTAATCACAAAGCATGAGGCCTTGGATTGTGCCAGAGGGTCACCAAGACCTGATGAAGACTCTCCTGACTTCATCCTTCGAGACCACTGACCCATTTCGAGACCACTGACCCAATTCAAGAGAAGAACTGCGCACGCATGAATGACTAATGGGCTCATTTTAATATGGGGTGGGGATGGGAGGTGCTGGGGTTATGCATATGTATTGCATGTAAGATCTTGGAGAAAAAATAGATGGCAAAGAACCTTGTTCGGGGTGGTCACGCCTTTCAGAGGTGACTCCCGTGCCGCTGGCCAGTGAATAAACATACCACTTTCTAACTTTAATTAGTTAGAGGGTCTTTGTCCGTGATTATACCGGTTTTAAACGATTCAGAGGAAGGATCTAGTTATGACATCTGCATGCTGGAATGATGACTCCCTTCCCACCTCATGCTGCCTAAGTATAAAGTGGGTTCATTCTCTCTCCTCATTAACCAGAAGAAGTCCATGGGTGTCACCACTGAAGTTCATTACAGCCATCAGAGGCAGCAGAGGTGGTCTTCCTATGAGCAGTTCAGTCTAGCTCCATTCTGCCCCCAGCACATCATCATGTCCTCATCAGACGTCCAACAATGGTGTGGCTTAAAAGGGATCCCTAGAGAAATGGCAGCCTTTAAGGGACTTTTATTTTTATCAATGTACTTTGGGATAATTACTCCAAACACTTACAGACGAGGTTAAGAAAAATACCTCCACTCTATTTTAACCTCAGTTGCTAATTTGCAGGAGTTCCTGTATCCATTGACCCTTGTGTGCCATAACAATCTTTGAGCTGGCATTAGGTCCTTTCTTCAGGAAGTTCCAAAAAGCAGCCCAATTCATTCCAGGACCAAACAAAAAGCCATTTTCTGAAACACTCACCTTTACATTCAGACTTATTTTGAAACATCTGCATAATCGAAGTACAGATCAAAGCCTGCATGCTTGAAAATGTTCCCGTGACAATGAATGTAGGATTAGAGTGTCCATCACACAACAGGTGGTAGGATACTGAAGGATCATATTTCTGGAATCACTTAGGTTATATGCCTGGAGGAGTTTCACACATGAAACAGATCAATCAAAAGCAGCCCTGAGCTCCACTGTGAGTGATGTAGAAACCTCTTGGTCCTCACCTGGCTGCTGCTGCTCCAGGTCAGTGCAGGGAGGGCCTCTGGAGCCAGGACTGGGATCTCAGTGCTGGGCTCTCGGGCTGTGCTGCTGGCAAGGACTGGACATGGCTCTGGATCAAAACATCCTGAGCTCCTCTGGGCAAAGAACTTGAGTCAAAGAGCTCTCAGGCACAGCATGGCCTTGTAGTCAGACCTTATCTTTTATCCTCCCAAGATATGGACCTTATCTTTGGGTGCTGATCTGCAAGTTACAACAGTTAAGGTAATTAAATTCTTTCTTGTCAGTAAATTTTAGACCCCTTTAGGCTGTTGCTTTCAATGACAAAGCTGGTAGTTACTGTTTATGAAGCCAAGGTTGGTAACAAGCTACACTGTAAGGAAGTTCCACTCTGGGGACAAATTTTCAGGGAGTGTTCAAAAAATAATGTTTTTCTTTAAGTTGGAGAGAAATTCCAGTGCCATCTCAGTATATATAACTATAGATCCATATATATGCATGTTAATGCACATGCATAAAAATAAATTTTATATATATGGTATTTAGTTATATATTTGCAGTTATTTATAAAAGGCTTTTCCCACTAGACAAGTTCAGTGCCAAAGATAATGCTCTTTGCATTGCATTTGCTTTAACTTTCACAACAGAAGGATGAAAAAGTAATTTTCTTTAAAATTTGAATATGTTTTAGAAGCTTGTTTAAGTTGCCTTTTGTGGCCCACCCAGTTGCTGGAAATGGGGTTCTGTCAGACACAGGAAGTTAAAGGGCACTATCCTAATCAATGACAATCCCAGGACAATACCCCAGAGAACAGTGTAAAAGCCTTGTACTGCATAAGCATAAACCCAGTATAAGTAGATTTAATGGGATCTTCCCTTGGCCTGAATACACATTCTTTCATCATGTGCTGTAAACAAAATGCAATCCGTATTCTTTACCTAAAACTTATTAAGGACTTTGCAGTGAAACTGTGGCAACTTCATGTAGAAATTATGAATGAAGAAATTCTGTTCTCCCAGAAAACATGCAAAGAAAAGTCTGTGTCCTTCCTTACTTTGATGGGATGGCTCTGCCCTGCAGCTGACGTCCTCCACTCATCTGTCATCAGAAGCAACACTAATGTGTACCTGCATCTCTTTGGGAAGCAATTGTGAATGTTACCCACTCTTGCTAAGAGAATAAAAGCAGGTTTAGGAACCCAGGTTTAAAAACTGCATGTTACTTCAGTTAGAAACAGTAACTTGGTGTCATTAAAAAGAAATAAAAAAGAGTGATGTTCACAAAGTAACACCTTCCAGTAGTTGAGAAAATGTGCTGGCTCTCAGCCAGCATCACTCACTTTGAAGCAATTTTAAGATAAAGGGTCATTCATAAAAAAAGTATTGCTCAAGAGCAAAGCAGCACAGGTGGAGAGTTAGGATGTGCTTTGTGCCAGGCAGTGGTCTGGGCACATCCCACCTCCCCTTCTCAGCACTCTGGCTGCAGTGCCTTGGTCAGAGGGGACAGAACAACACCACAGAGTTCCCAGGTGCAGTGCCCTTCCAGTCAGGCCTAGAAACCTGCAGCCTCAACAGCCCTGCTTCTCTCAGCGTGATGTAACCCAAAGTGAGTTCCAGAGGGAACTGCAAACTACCAATTGTGACTGAATGTTACACTGCCTGTGATTTTCTGCTTTGTATTTTTGGATAGAAATTATTCATACTAGGCCAATATCCAACAGACTGATTTATTTGTAAAATTTCATACAAATGATTAAATATTAGGTAAACACAATTATCTCTCAGCTAGCTTATAAATAGATAGCTCAGTTACTGCTGTGCTTTAGTTAAGGCCCCAGGGACAGCCTTAACTAGCTGATTCGGACAACCCTATTAGGAAAAGGTTTTGCCATGGTTTTGATCGGGATTTCACTTTACTTGAAGGACTTTTTGACAGCTTATTCTTGAGAAATAAATGCAAAAAAAAAATTGTACATGAAACAGAAAAAGAACAAGGTGAGGGAGGTGGGCAAAGAGGAAGGAAGGTAGAAAGGGAGGGAGGGTGAGAGGGAGGAAACAGGATTATTAGATATTCACTATTTCCACAAGTAACTCATGAGCAACAAATTTAACCATAAAAATGTCATTGGAACAGATTTTGGGAAACACACCTCTACCTAACAGCAGTCCCACTGGGGCTTCCCTCTTTTGATCCTATCACAATTAGCAAATAGCAATACTTTGATGTTCAGCAGAAACAGAGAGTTGTCCTCATAGAAGGCTCAGACTTTCCCACTCCAGGGGCTTCAGAGGCAAGGACATACATCTCTGTGTGTGGATTGGTTCAACAAGTTATGAACTATTTCTGTTGGTTTAAATTTTTTCTCCCGTTTTTGCAACCAAGGGCCACAGCCAGGCCTGAAGCTCTTTTTTTTTTTTTTTTTTTTTT
>VZTT01040212.1:23904-47629 GCA_013400855.1 Buphagus erythrorhynchus | reverse complement strand
TTTTTTTTTAATTTTGAACAGGTCTAATTTTGTGCCAAAATGATCTGCAGCAACAAACTAAATCATGGTTACAGCCATATTTATTGGCATTCCAGAACCATGACTCACATGGAATTAGCTCTTGAAGCAGAACAATGTGAGCTGAAGAGGTTTACACTTGAGGCATAAACAAAGGAGATGGATTGAGGATCCAACCTGCAAGAGATCAAATTTAGGAGAGGATTGGTGCAGTACAATTTTGTTAGTTACTGGGCTTTCTCCTTTTCTTTTTTTCTTCCCCAGCATTGAGGGTGAGGTTTTTGGTCAGTGATGCTAAGTTTTCATAGTTAATCTTTCAGAGTGAAATGAGTAACAGCAATTACCCTGCCTTTGTGCATGCTACCTGACTGTAATTTTTTCAACTAGCCACTAAGAAAAAATGTGAATGTTCAGTGACTAAAATGAGGAAAAGGATTAGGCCATGAATTACAGTTTATCCTTGAGGAATTTATTAGGTTTTTATTCAGAGCTCACCACTATATTCACAAAATCCTCTAAAGATCAGGCTCATATGATGAGTTCTGCACATGGGAACTTCTCACCTTACTGGGGCAGATGATAAAGATTCTGGCACACCTCTTTTACTGCTAGACTTCATTTAGAGTCTGGGGAGCAGACAGTGCCTTTTGAAAGTTCCACGACAGCTTGCCATATTTCCTTGAGTCTGCACTCCCAGGGTTGTATCCTCCATCTCCATTCACCACCTACCAACTGGAGGCTACTTGACAAGTTTATAAAAATGTAGGCACTGTTTTACATGCAGCCTGACTAATTTCTTCAGGATTCAGCTCATTTCAGTTATATAGTGCTAAAAGCTGGTGGCTGCTAATGGGGAAGAGCTCCAGTGAGCTGCTGGTGCAAGTGCAGAACAAACCAGTGTCTTGTGAAAGGCACAGCTGAGTGGCAGTGACATCCAGAACATGCTGGAGATAGAGCAGATGTCAGTAGCAGGAGGCACAGCAGGGCCAGAAATGTGGATCAGGCCTTGGAACAGATGGCTCCAGGGGCCACAGCCTGAGTGTCTGTCTGGACAGAGTGGATAAAAACCAGCTCAGAGAAGGGCCAGAGCTGGGACTGCTGCAGGGTGAGGGATGGCCTCTCTGGTTTGTTGTTACAGGGTGAAGTGCTGCATGAATACAATTGCTGTGGAGGGCAGTGCATGAAATGGGATCGTTTTGCTTCATTTAATGGGGAAAGGCATTTCACTACTTGGAGGTCCCTTTTTCTCCTCCCCCCCACATCATCTCTGTGCGTGATCCAGACTGGATTCCAAATGGGAGGAAGAAAGGAAACTCACAATTATTGACTTGCTCTGCCAAAGTTTGAATAGATTCCTTGGAAAACAAATGGAAGCCTGTTTAACTGGCCTGGAAAACATGAATGTGAACAACATTATGTACTGCCCTTTTTGTAACTCTATCACACTGGGAGATCGTTATAGCAAAAGACAGAACATTATCCCAAGCTGCCTGAATTATAAATCCCAAAAGCTGTACTACACTAAAAAATCCCTGGGTGATGGCAAGAGTTGGTCTCTTTCCCCTACCTAGGCAGGGAACATCAACTTCTTAGCTCAGCATCTCATTAACTTTTGTGTGTCTGCTTTCTTCCTCTGCCCAACTCCCAGCTGGTGTCTGAGGCTTCAAAATATTTAATGCAAGAGAAACTCGAGACAGTCGACCAGAATTTGGAGTAGAAACAAAACCCCTGCCATCTTGCTTGTAATTTGCCACTCCTTTTAAGACCCAGTCCGGCTGGTGAATTAGTAGGTGTGGAAAAATCTCCTTCACACAAACGAATGATCTAGTGGTGGAAGATCTCCCACAAGTAGACAGATGCAGCTTTTCAAGATGTGCAATTCCACCACAAATGAATTTAAATTCACTTTTAGAACCAGTTCTTGATCTCACACTACCAAATATCCTGGTGTTCTCCCAAAATTTCTTCATTTTCTTCATTTTTTACGAAGGCACTGAACCTTAAATGCCTATGATACTGCACCTCTGGGCTAGCAGCTGCTTCTGCACAGGCTAATGGGCAGGGGCAGAAAGGTGGCTATGAACCACCTTTGCTGATCCTTTTAGCTCAGTTTCAGCCCTATCTGGGCTATGTTTGTCTCTGCACTAACTTGTGAGAGCCAAATAATTTGACAACTCGGTCTCCAAGTGTAGTCCATGAAATAACTTACATAGAGGTCACTACAGTGAGGTTGCAGTGCTCTTACACAAGACAAAGGGGGCACTGCCACAGCATCAAGGCATAGAAAATGCCTTGAAAAGCTGAGAAGAAGTAGGCTTTAGAAGGCTTCACTGGAGACAAGCTGTTCTCTCCAGAGCACACACATAAGGGTGACCATTTATGCTATTGCTACTCCAGTAGGTATTTTTGGCTTCATGGTGTCCCCATACATGATCCTTTCAAGGTTACAGCAACATCAGAAGGTTGGACATTATTGTGGAATTTTTGAGAAGAATTGAGAACATGAGAATGGGCATCTTTTTTTCTTCTTTGTCAATTCTTCAGAAATATATTGGTTGAAAGAAGTGAATAGGAAGAGCACACAATTATGGCTAATGTCTGTTTTAGGACAGATGCAAACTATGAATGAGAAAAAAACCTCTAATAGTTACAGTGAAAATGTTTAAAATGGAAAATTTCATAAATGTTTCTCCAGTCAGCCACAAGCAGTGGAAGCACCTACCTGCAGAGAGCTACCCCATCTCACAAGCTGTCAGTGTCACCAGCAAAGGATGTTTCTAGAGCAGGACCCTGCTTTGGAGGCACACTGTGACTGAAATGCACCTGAAATGCTCCCATGAGTAAGTTTTTAGATGTTTATTATGCTTCTTATTTCCTTCTGGGATGAGGACCAAAAAAGCAGAAATAGAAGAAAAAGCTCACTCTGCAGGGTTTCTGGTCACTGCCAGAAGTCAGAGAGCTGAGAATTGTTATGTGAGAGAGTGTTTTACTGGTCCTTCATCTGGTGAAATATGAGGTATATGTAAATGCCAAATAAACATTAGCTTTCAGGTACTTGACTGAGCACAGACTCTGAAAACTACCCAAATCTGCTTCTGACTACTTTTTTTTTTTTTTTTTTTTTTGAGGGCAGAGCACATAGAGAATAGAGGCATAGCGCTCAAAATGGATGCAACTGAAACAGCTTTCAAGAATCACACTTTCTTATTACTCCTCTGAAGGACACTTGAAATAATTCTCCAGTGCTTTGGTTCATCTGAGTAGGTTAGAAACCAAGACAGTTCAAAACATTCCTTCCTGCTCTGTTTCTAATAACTTGTACTTTGGAATAACAAATAATTCAGTGGGTGATTAGGCAATCTATGGAATCAGTGTATCATTGCACCTTTTTTTAAACATTACTGTGGGGAAACAAACCTTCTTGGACCAGACCATCAATCAGCTACCTGGCTTTAGGGAGAAACTTGTCTTGGGCAGCCTAAGCTTAAACTATCTACTTATAAAGTTACTTGCACATTTTTCTGACATATCTGGCATTAATCACTGTCAAAGAAGAAACTAAATAGGATGAATCATTAACCAAATGTGGGAAATACAGTGTAATTAAGGTGCAAGAGTTTCTCATGTTAGCTTAGTTTTGTGACAACATTTCAATATCGAGAAATCTCTCAAAACGACATTGAGAAATCTCTCAAAAGTTATTCAAAGCTGCTTCTCTTTACCTAACTGTCTTTTCCATAAGAGAGAGACAAGGTCAAAGCTGATCCTACTCAAGCTGAGTGCAGACCCTGCTCATGGTGCCAGCAAGATCCCCTTTTTCCTCCCACTTCTGGTTCTCAAGCTGTCATTTTCCTCAGGCCAATGCCAACTACAAAAGCAGAATTAGGAAAAAGATCCAATATTCTGAAAACACATCCAGAATCAAAAATCTCCATTTTTCTATTATCTAACTTGATTTGCTATGTCACTTTGTGAAACCGTTTAGGGAATGGTTCTCCTCTGAGTTAAGCTGGTGTGGGGATGGCATTTCCATTCAAGCTTTACAGACCACTTTACAAGTTCTCTGTGAATGTGTTCTCATATTTGAAAAAGGAATTCAGTGAGGGTTGAGTAACCAGGCCTGCTTATCTACAGAGCAAACATAGTAGGAGGTAAAACAGAGAAGTGAAACCTCTTGTCCAGGCTCATGAACTGGGTTAGCAGCAGAGAGATGGGAATCAGCCAGGTCTCCTGAACTCAAGGTTAGTCCACAGCCCGATTTCCACATTTCCAGAAAGTGAGTTAATGAACTTGCTAACTGTTTGTGCATTCTCATCATCTTATCTCTCTGCCTTGATACATTCTGCTGTGTCAAAACAGCTCAACAGCTCCAGTCTTGAAGCTGGAAACCAAGGGAAGCCAGTGATTGTGAGCTTCAAACAAACCTTAAAGTGCTTCCCTGTCATGAGACTGAAAAGGAGCTGTCACTCGCTGCTCGGGCAGCTCTGCCATACATGGACACGAGGGACTGATGCCTGTGTACAAAGGTAAATGGCACCTAATATATCTCAGTCTACAAGGTGCAGGCCTGAGATAACTGCCTAGCAGAGCAATAGATGCACCACTCCTGACAAAATATATGCAGATGTATGGACAAAAGAATTTCTTTTTCTAAAAGCTGATAGCAGACTGTCTAAGAGCCTTGGAGGCAAGGCTCTTAATTCCAGTTATACCTGGATGCGTACTGACAATACAAAGGAACCACTAGACCCTTATTTGGAGTTTAAAGCTCTCTGCAGAAGCTAACTGGGCACAAAATGGGCTTGACAAGGTACCTGGCCTAGAGGGTGAAGCTCTGGACAGAACAAAACTCTGACTGCAGGTGGGTCAAGTAGGATGTGGTGTTAGGGAATTCTTAGCAGATGGCTTTCATCCAGGTATACCAGGAAGGATCTAAGGAGGTGTCTCTAGGGCATTTCTCAGCTCTGTGCCCCACTCACTAAGGAAAACCTTGGGCTAGAACCTCTAGTGTTTCCTACAAGGAATCTGCTGTACAGTTTCAGGAAAATAATACAAATGGCTATTCCAAGTTTGGCAAAAGTGAGAAACTCCACTATCAAGGCTGAGTAAGCTTCTGCCTTTCTTACAGTCCAGAGGCTTGCTTTTTCTTTTGGTTCAACTCTAGCCAAAGCACACCTGAGACTCTCAGTTACTGTAATTAATATAATAGCAATGCTCCAAGCAGAAATTAGGTCCCCACTGAATGCTGTGCTGTCCAAATGCATGCAAAGATAGAGTTTCTGGCCTTAATAACTTGCAAGTTGAAAGAGCAAACAATGGTCAAGTTTGTGGGATATAATACCAGAAACAAATCAAGGGAGGGGGTGATGATAGATGCATGGCTTGTTAGCTCCATTTCTTTCTGACTCATTTGCTGTACTTATATTACATAAACCTGGTTTCAGGGGATGTCATGGGGAAAATATTATTGAAATAGGAGATGAGAGGGACTGCTGGAATAAGAGGAAAGGTGGGGTCAATTCAAGCCTATTAATGCACTTAGGACTCTGAGATGTAGGAAGAGAGAAAACAAAGGAGCAAAACATGAACAAGAGGGAAAAGCTGAGCCCACTCATCCAACAGCAACAGAGCAGGAAACTGATGGCTTCCCTTTCTTCTAAGAGTTTATTACTTTAAACAATGCTGCGTACCAGCCTTTCCAGTTTCTTTCTCTGCACAATTGTTAGAAGGGGTCTGTGCTGGCTCCTCTCCTGGCCTGGGAAAAGAATCAACCAGGGAACTGTGCAGCTTTCCTCTGCAGAGCCTTGAACAGACTAGCCCTGAAAGTGCTATGGCAGCTGGAACAGGTTCTTTTGGTGAAAATTCTCATGGAAAATCAGGCAATCTCATGACCTTTGGGCAGAGAAACCAGGCCTTTCTCTAACCCAAAAGTCAAAACTTTGGGAGTAAGCCCAAAGCCAGGGAGAACCAGAGGGCCAAAGTCTTCTACTCTCTCAGTCCATTAACCACCCATCTCAAGACTTGCTGTCACCTTTTCAGCCCTCAGATGAAGGAAGGCTCTCCTGTGTCAAAGCCCTAGCTTTGAGCTCAAGTGCTGCTGGAGCCCTTCTTCCCACAACCAACTGTTTAATGTTTTAATCATATCAGGAATTGCATACATGGTGGCAACACTGCAACTGTTGTTTATGTGCAGGATCACTGCCTGGGTATGTATCTATCATTCTCCAGGGACAACAACCCACTGCAAACCATCTTCAGGGAAAGTATCCTTTACATCTGACTCCTTTTCCCACTCTCCTTTAATTTCAAGGTATCCTTTCATGCTGAACAGGTGGCAAGCATCATTGGTACTCTGCTCTGTACATCACTTTTGTGTAGTGAAGTTCATTTACATGAGTCCATATGCTGCCCCTCACTAAGTGGTAATGAGATATTTCTAGTGTCTTCCCAGAACATGGTTCAGCTGAGTGTTTGATGTTCCAAATCAACAGTGCAGTGTCAAAACTCTTTAGTCGAGTCCCTTTATAATTGTAGGATTTATTTGGTGGCTGTCACCATGATAAATAGTGCTTTACAAGACTTAGTGGGAATACAAACCACATGAATAGTTGCCTAGTTTTATCAGGGTTTTATTGACAAATGGTTTCCACAGCTTGTTTCTGACCCACATCTCATAGAAATAATGGTGTCTCCTTAAGCCAAAATTTGTCCAACATTACTGTCTGTCTGTAGCTACAAATCTAAAATAGGCAGATGAAAATTAGAAATGAACTAATTTGCCAGTGTTTCTGTATTTAAACTTTCCTTTCCTTTGAAGTAAATCCACAGGTATTTAACGATACTGGCTTCCAGAGAACACAAGTATTTCCTGTATTTCCTCAGATAATTATAATTTGGAACCTTCTGCATAAATTCTTTTTTAAAACAAAACAGGCAGAGTGACAAGGCCAATAAGAGAGAGAAAGAAAGAAGGAGAGAAGGAAAGAAGGAAAGAAAGAGAAAGAAAGAGAGAGAGAGGGACAGAAAGAGAGAAAGAAAATGAGAGGAAGAGAGAAGGAAGGAAGGGTTCCAGGAAGGAAAGAAGGGAGGAAGGGAGGGAGAAAGAGAGAAAAAGAAAGAAAGAACGAGAGAAAGAAAGAAAGAAAGAGAAAGAAAGAGAGAGAGAGGGACAGAAAGAGAGAAAGAACATGAGAGGTAGAGAGGCAGAGAGAAGGAAGGAAGGGTTCCAGGAAGGAAAGAAGGGAGGAAGGGAGAGAGAAAGAGAGAAAAAGAAAGAAAGAACGAGAGAAAGAAAGAAAGAAAGATTACTATCTTGACAGCAAGGAGCTAACAGATTCATGCAGAAAGAGCCTTGAGGCTCTTTTTCCAAATAAACTAAGTAGCTGGAGCTGCACTGCTTTGTCTTTTTCTTAGGTGTGGGTCATGCAAATATGAAACGTTTGGGACATAATGGACATCTTGCACATATGCACTTCAGTAGTATAATACATACATCAGGGCAGATATTAACCATAACTACACTTTCTGCACACTCACCAGAGCAGGAGAGAAGTCCTGCCTTGGTAGAGGGTGCCTGGGAAGATTTTCGGGGCATTAGGAGTCCAGCTAGCTACACATATTGGTTCTAAAATATAAAATCAATTTGTATTATTATAGTTTATATAATATATTATTTGATAATAGTATTTTTCCTACTAATTTATATTATATATTTTGTTTGCTTTCTGGGCATAAATCCAGAAAACCTAGAAATGTAGTCAGATTAAGCCACTCCTAAGCCAGCTCAATGTTGACTTTCTCTTTGTGCCCATTACCCCAGTGGTTACATCTGGTCTAAATGGATGGGAAAGGACTCCCACTGGTCCCCAAACGGGCAGGAGTCTGTGACACAACTCCAATCAACACCACTTCCTAAAATAAACAATTCAAATCCTGCTACATGTGAAAAACAACCCCATACCTGGCAGAGATTCTCTTCTCCCCTGCAGCTGATGCTGCAGTTGCTGGTGTCACTGATTACAAGGATAAAATAAAAACATGTCAGCTACAGGAAGAGTGTTGGCACCGGGTCAGCCTCAGCACATGGCTGAAATTTTTGGGGTCGAGGAAGTTGCTGAGCCCTCCCTCCCAGGAGCACAGCAGACAGCAGCAGGAAGCTGAGACTATTGGCTCCCAGCTGTGCCTCAAAAAGGAGCCCCCACCCTGGGACTCTCTGGGAAGCACGGTTAACTTTCTCCCCACTGCAGGGAGGGGGTGAAGCCTTTGGAGATGAAGCCAGCACTCAGCACTGACCACAGGCCTGTCAGGCTCAGCTGACTCACTCCCTGCTGGCAGCCTGTGCTCACAGCCAGGCAGGGAGCACAAATTGGCTGCTGACCTATTTGCAGAAGGACTGGTGGGACAGCACGCTGTGACCCAGCCCTCGGGACAGTGCTTCAGCTCATAACTGCCTTGATTTTTGATTGATGCCAAATCTGCGGTCTTGCCGTGCAGGAGTGGGGATGGATAAAGCCAGGCGCCAGATTCTGCTGTGGCATTTTAAATGTGATCATGGAAGTAGGGCTGGGCTCGGCCAATATCCTCTTTTGGTTTGATATACAGTTAAGAATCCTTTATGGAGAAAAATCTGCCAGTCTGCCTTGGTGCTGTTCTACTGAAATCTAAGAGGAATCAGTATTTTAATTGCAGTCGTGTCTTTTACACTCTGTGTTAACTCTCTGTAGTTTCTGGCAAAAAGAGGCTTGGTTGCCCTGATTTTGGTCATACTGTCATTGTCCTTCCCTCATTGCATGGCTTCAGAAACGTATGTGCAATTTTTAATTTTTAACCCTATGTACACACTCATTCATATTTTTAGATTTTGAACAGTTTTAGAATAGAAATACATTCTCCATCCACCTTTAAAGCAGGAGTTAAGAAGTTGCTTGTGCTAACACCTGGGCTGGTATCTGGATCGAATAGGAACCTTAAGTCTCTTGAAAGCATGTCTGCTTTTGATATGATTGCTAAATCTGGTTCTTGTCCTTGTTAAATTTGGCTGCCTCGTTGGAGTAAGTCATTTTTCCACAGACTGGATGACTAGAAAAGCTGGTTACATTTTTCAGGCAGTTCCCTTTTGGGGATGATCAGATTACTGCAAATGCATTGGAATTTACACAAATAAAAATGTATTTTAATTTCAATGGCTTGGGATTTTTTAAAGTGGCAACACAACTACAGAAAATGTGAAAAATATAACATCTATTATTAGAGGTCTACAATGGTTGGGAGGCTGGAGCACATGACTTAGAAGCAGAGGCTGAGGCAATTGAGTTTGTTCAGCCTGGAGAAAAGAAGGCTGAAAGGGGAATCTAATTTCTGTCCTAACTAGAGACTGGGTGGTTCAATACAGAAGATAAAACATACTTATCTTAGAGGTCATCAGTCAAAGAGGCAACAGAGACAAACTGCAAGAAGGAAATTCCGATTAGGAAAATATTCCTTGAGGGCAGCCAAACACCAGAACAAGCTGTCCAAAAAGCTTGCAGAGATTTGATCCTTGCAGATACTCGAATCTCAACTGGATGAGCAACCTGGTTGAATATTGAAGCTAGGCTTGTTTTAAGCAGGGGAGCAGACCAGATGATTTCCAGGAGCTCTTTCCAACTCAAATTGTGCTTTGATTCTATGAAAAATATTGGAACTAGTTACCAAATCAGATACAAGGGGATAGGTATACCACAAACTGTGTAAGGAAAAAAAAATATTTTTTAATTGTTTCAAGAAGTTACTTCTGCCAATATAGGAATATAAACTACAGAAAATGTATTTATTATAAAGTTCTTTTATCTTTACTGGCTCTACCTGGATTGCCATGTGTCACAGCCTGTGCCTGAAGCTGGTGAGGTCCAGCAGCTTCCTAATGAAGCCAAGATCTTTGCAAATTCCTCACTACCATACAAGAATAATTTCTCAGCTCTGTACCACAAGTGTTAGAGAAGATGCTCTTGAAGGACGTGTTTCTGTTTGTTTTCCATTCTGGAATGCACAGATTTGTATTTAATCAATCACAGAAGCTACAAGGCTGGAAACTCACTGGGCTGTTTCTGCTCAGATTTCCAGTGATACATCTGGTGAGGTGGACACTTTTCCTGCATCCACCCAGAAACCCTGACTGGCTTCACAAAAGCAATGTGGGGAATAATAGACACATTCTTCTTGGTTAGCAGAGCAAAGGGTAACTGTGACACACCCTGAGGCTATGATAAAGCAGACATAATTTGGGATGAAATAATGGAACTCAAATCTTTATGGACATGGAGAATTGAGTGCTATATGATCATTTCTCTCTCTAGGGCATGCTTCAGAAGTGGGGTTGGACCAAAGATGCAGAATAATTCAGGTTGAACTGTCAAGTAATCACAAATTTAAGAGTTCAATATGTGAAGTAATTTCAAACTTACTCCAAAAAACAGGTTTGGGAGGATTGGGGGAGGGTTTTTTTGGGGAAAATAATTGCTTGTAGCCAAATCTGAGTTAAGCATTTTTTCTAACTCCATTTTCACAGAAAATTTGGAGAAAGAGACATGTATGGATGTCAAATGGCTTTATTCAGAGATATGTATGTGTTTAGGATGGTGATGCTTACAGCAGGTCAAATGGATGCCACACAAAGGTTTCTGCTCGAGAATGCTAAAATTAAATACTGAGTTTGGAAATAAGGAAATTATTTTGACCTTTCTTTTCTCTTTAAAAAAAGGTGCTATCTAAACAAGAAAGTGTTTTGATGATAATTACAAAATGAAACAGGGGAAAGAACTTCAAAGAATTATTTTGCAGTTTTTCCATTTATCTGCAAACAGAAAAAAAATCTACTGCACTGACTTTTGTTCTACAAGTCAAATATCACACCTATTGTGTGTGGGGTTGAGTCAGTATTTACAGAGTAAGACAAAAAAAACTTCCTAAGTAGCAAATAAAGTTGCTAATAAGCTGAAGAATGTGTTCTGTTAATTTGTAGTATTATTAATCTGTTGCCTTATTTAGCATTTCCTCCAACTGCTTGTGGTTACTAACTTTTTTTTTACTAACTTTTCATGTATTTTAGAAAAGTAATTATCCTCTAGAAGCAGAATATGTTAAGGTTTGGTATTTTTATCCCTTGATTTATGATTCTATTTTAAATTTAAGAGTCATCCAGTCAAGGAAAAACAATACTTGAGAGTACAAACACACAACACAGATAAAAGCGTGGAAATGCTCAAAGGAAGCTGTTTCAAAGAGCCAAAGGACTGAAAATTATTTGTGCAAGGTATTCCACAAAGAAAGTAGGTGAAAAGCAACACTAAAACATTAAAAAGCTCAATTCACATTTTTTTTCCCTTTCCAAAAATAATGGTAAATCCATAACAAACAGTTCAGCCAGCTCTAGACTCAGCTGGGATCTGATCCAGTCATTATTTTGGTACTTGAAATCAAAAGGGATTTGATGGGAACGTATGATAGATTATTTTCTGCACATTTTTAATTGGGTGACTTCTTCCCTTAAAGGGTCTGTAATTTTTCACACATGTCTCCAAACATCCTCTGCCAATATTAAATTCTGCTCAGATGGATTTTCTGTTAGAGAAAAATTTGGCAGTTACAACTGTTTGGCCAAAATCCAGTAAATTCAGATGGGTGGAGCCAGGCAATGGAAATGCTTTATGTAGATAGTATGTTACTTGTTCATGCATCCAGATTTACATATTCTTGGAAGAAAAAAAGGCAAGAACTTTATTTTGGTTCCTTTTTCACTTGGAAAAAATAAAGAAAAAGCTACAGTAGCAAAGAACCTTTCTCCTAATCATTGCAGTTCTCTCTCTGGTCTTTGGTGTAACAAAAGTCACCCACCTGAATTGACTATTGCCTACATATCTCTTCCCCTTTGTCCATCTCACAGCATAAAACCTGATCAAGGCACTTCTAGAAATGAGAAGTGATTTGGTCAGATGGCTTGAATTACCAATACTCTTCCAAGGCAGGATCAGTAAGGTGAATGCTTTATGACATTATATCCTCCATAGATATTCTGTCTTTTAATCTTCTCAAAAGAGATTTAAGAGAGAGAGACAAAGAGAGAGAAATCACTAGGTAAATTTACTTGAAAAATAAAAGTCTCAGGCTTTATGTGAATAAATTCTTCAGAGAGAGAATGGATTTCCAAGCTTGTAGATGAATGTTTAAGTATGCCAATAATGAGCAGTGAAATAACACAGCTAAGCAAAGCAAGGCAGCTTTAAAAGGCCCCCAAAATGTTACATTCAGATTTCATGAGTTTATGAGTGATTATTTCTGCCACAGATTTAAGCAAAATACATCTTCTCATTCCAGCCTGAGGAAAAAAATTGACCAGAAGAATGGCTTTTACCATACCAGTGATGTCTCCTTGACACAACAGTGTCTGAGGCCAAAAGCAGGTTTATTGTTGGAAAGCTCTTGTTTACAAGAACTACTTCTGTTACAGGGACTATTGCATGTATGCTTGAGTTACTGAGGACATGCTCATCATAAAAAATTGCTGAAGTTATTTCTTCTCACAACTTTTTTCCTTTTATTTCTCTCCTGCAAATTTGGATTTATTTGGATTAAGGTAATTAACCACTATTTCCCAGTCTAAAGGCTCCACAGACAAGACTATGACAGAACTGGAACTTTTTTTCACAGGAAATTCTGACATTTTGAAATATGTCCAGGTTTGGAGTGGGAAAAAGATCAGAGAATTCATACATTTCTATAAAAGAATATGTTTTTAAAAAGTCATGTCAATGGAAATACATAACTTTGTCAAAATTCAATAGAATATCAATTTATCGAATAGAATATCAGGTTTTTGTTTGTTTGCTTGCTTTTTTAAATAATCAAAGTTCTTCTGAAAGAGGAATAAAAAGGAAAAATATTTTTCTAAGACCTTTGCAATAAGCCTTAACCAAATTTCCTTTTACTGAACATGAATATTTCCAATATGAAATTTCCACCTTGACATATTCCCCGTGATGATTCAGCACTTTCAAAATGGAGAACATTTAGAAAATGTTTTCTCAGCACTAGGAATAGATTGGGAAACTGCTTCAAAGTATTCTTTTGCTTCTGTTTTCAAATAAACTGTACTAAAAAGTACTGTAAATGTTATATAAGTGTTCTCCACATCCTGTACTTGGCATACTTTACATGTAAGTTAGCAGCACACTCACCTGATGTTCGCCTGTCTCAATGGGACTGGGAAGAAGTTTGCCCTGGAATCACTTTTTTGGCACCAACCAGAACATCTCAGATGCTGCTGGCAGCAGGCTGCTCCTCTGCCACTTTGTGCTTTTTTGTGCAGCATTAAAAGGCCTTGCAAGAGTGGAAAACAGAACTTCAGTTCTCCACCAACGTTCACAGCTGCTCATTTTCACTCAGCCCCAACGGCCACAAAGCAGCAGAAGATAGGACAGCAGTGGACATCTGAAGAACAAACTTACTGACCCTTCGTCCCCATCAAGGAGATGTTTATCTACACACTTTCCTCCCACCTTTCCTATTTATTGGCATTATTACCACTGGGAAAAATAATTTGGTAGCCTTGCAGAAGTGCTCTCATTTTGGTAATTCAGCCTCTCCTAAGTTACCTGAATTTTCTTCCCTTATGCTTCAGATTTGATTTGATTTGATTTGATTTGGTTTGATTTGATCTGTATCTGATCTGTACACATGAAACACCCTAAACTCCATCCATTCTTAGGTGCAAGCACTGTCAAGGACGTATTGTAGTAGTACTACTGTTTTTCTTGCTGCTTCTAGCATGAAATATAACATTTTATGGCTTTTCCATGGCTCACTTGTGTAGTAATGAAATGTAATTATACTGACATCAGATTGGGGAAGGTTATTTACTTTAGTGAGAGTGATTAAGAAGAATATAAAGAATTGGACCTGGATGTAAAGATACCTGACACAGAAACCCAGAGAAGCACAGGAAGAAGATTCCACTCTATTACAGGAGGATGCAGTTTCCAAAACAGCTAACAGACTTAGCTTGAGCTAAGTCTGCTCAAGCCAGTCCAAATCTGTGAATCTACAAGCAATCCCACCCAAATGTGGTCACTATATTGACCCGTGCAGCACATTTAAAGTTCCTTCACTTGTGACGTCTTTGTGGCAGGTACTGGCTTTCTTTATTGGTTTTGGACAGGCTTCAAGATCATGGATTTACAGATTATTTGAACACACTGAGACATTTTAATTGGCTAAAATGCAAACATTTTGCAGTTAATGAGGGGTAGCTTTACCCCTGATTTTCCACTGCCTTGTTGTACCTTATGTGGCCATTAGTTCACAGCAGGAGAAAGGTCTCAGAGTGCAGTTTGGCAGCTCAGTGCTTATGACCTTCCCATGACATTAAGCCCACTGAGCTTTTAAAATCCTTCTGTGTGGCTGGTTCTGTTCTGGCTCTTCCACACTGTAACAGCAACATGATGGGGTTCAGAGTTAATGCAACTGGTGTCCACAGATTTTCTCAACCTTTTTCCAAGGCACTCCCTTGCTCATCTTCAACTTCAGTACCCAGGCTTTGGAGTATATCAGTGAAGAGAGATTTGTTGCCAGATCATGTTGTATTCCAGCCTTTTATATTTATTTTTTTTTATCCACCCCCAGCTATTACAGCACTTGGTAGAACCTCAAATACATGAAGAAAATGAGAAGAAATCCCAGAGCTTGAAGTACCAATGTCTTTTGCTACAAACCTCTATCAATCACAACTTGTAAGGTCAGCATAAAACTGGCAAATCACTTTGGCTTAACTTAAAAATCTTCCACTACAACTATTTTATTCTGAGTATTACTACTGTATTCTTTGAGGGTTCTCAAATACTGCACAAATATGTTCAACTGGGGCATAAACAAACAGACAAACAAATAAATAAATAAATAAAATAGAAGGCAGCAAATAATTTGTCTTTTATANNNAATAATTTGTCTTTGATATGAGGTATTTTAACTGTTGGTTTGGAGTATATATTTTATGGCTAAATAATTTCTGATCTTTACAAAATTATCATCATTATGGAAATTACTCCTTGACAGTGTTACTGCTGGGATTATTATATTTCACATTTTGCTTTTGCTTATTACCAGACACGAATCTTTGGCAACAGTACCTCCAGGGCTAGAGGAAAAGTGTGTGAAATTGTCAGCACTGCAAATGAACTTACAAGCAAGTTTTTTAAAACATTTTTTATACCTTCTGCCTTACTGCCTACAATATAGTGACAATACTCTGGATTGCTTTGGAGATGTGTGCAGTGGTTCTCACACAAACTATGTACAACCAGAGACTGAGTTTTCAGCTGAAAAACACCCTAACCTCCATTTCTGTGGTTGGGAGCTGTAGCTGATGGCCCACACTCTTTTCCATTTAATCTTGCTACCTGAGTCATGTTACAGACAACCAGTGAATATAGAAGAGTATTAGCAAAATTAGTTTATACTCAAGACAATATTTACTTCCAACAACTCAGTGACATTGATGATGTTTTTGAAATATCACAATACAATCATGCAACAACAAACTGCTAGGTCATCAAAGTACTCTCTATATCACTTGGTAGTAAACAGGAATTTGCTTCATAAAATCTGTCTTTCTATAAAATTCCTGCCTTGAAAGTTTTATTTAGGCCTAGAAGAGTTTGGGGCATTTCATTACGAGACAAAACATCTCTGTTTAGCTTTTTGTTCCTTCATTAATTCAGTTTGCTGAAAAAGCTCTGAGTTGTACACAGTGTTACTTGTTTAAATTAGGGCTTTCCTATTCAAATAACCTTATTCTGTTTCTCTGAAAAGTTGCTTCAGGCAAGCCAAAAATGAGATCTTTATTTCACAGATGAGATGTGGCCTGGAGGAGGATGGGTCCCATGAAGCTTTTCTGAGACAAACACTGCAAGTGAGATTGCAAACATTTTCATTCTTGTAGACAGAAGTCACTCTAAGTCACTCCCGTTTCCCCTCCTGCAGTCTTTTACCCTCTGATGTGGATTGCCCATAAGAAGTGTCTCCATTGTTTCTGGGTTTTTTTTGTGGCTCTTACATCTGTTGCTGACACATGACTTTAAGATGGAAAATAAATAATGAATGCACTATTAAACTGCAGGATCCTAGTGAAATATTGCAACAAACTCAAGCTTTCCATGGGAGTGTAAATATTAATCGTACTTTATGTTTATATGGCACTGGCAGCTATAAGACTTGGGAGGGATTAATTTTAAAAGATTGTGCTTTTCACATATTTCTAACTATTTACAGTTGCAAAACTTTATGGGAAGTCTGTGTTTAAGCACAAGAGTTCTCCAGAAAATTTATTATTCTAGTGGATCATTCAGGACCATACATTTCCATCTCCTTCAGCCACAATGACTCTTGCTCCAGCTAATGGCACCAAGACACAGTTTCATGTTGATTACTGGATGTCTGAGCAGTGGCCAGAGCTATATCATGAAGACAATGGGCCATGGACTTCTAATTCAGTGAGCCATGATATTTTTGAAAAAAGGAAAAATTAAAAAATTTTCAAAGTTGTGATTTTTCCGAGGTGTTTTGTTTCATGTTTAAATTTATTTAACTGTTTTGCAGCTCTTTTAAAAATTAAACCAACTATAAAATTGACCTGACACCCTCAAATCGAAAGTCAAAACATTTCAGTTAAAAATATGACCATTAAACATTTAGTGTTTCTGATTCTCCTCCTTTCTATTTTTATAGTTGAAGCAATTAAGAAAATTAAACTGACATTCCCAAATACTGTCGTCCCCTTGAATACAACTTGTTTAATGACTTGACTACGTAAAATAAAATCCTTGTTAGTCCAAAGAAGTGCAAAACAATCCTTTCTCTAAACCTGAGCAGTTCTGCAGCAAAAGGACTCCCAGTGGGAGCTCTGCTCTCATACTCTCCCATACAAGCAATCACAATTTGTGCACACTGAAGCAGCTAAAGTTCTAGTTGTAGATGTTTGCAAGTAAAGACCTTGCTTTCATACAAAGCTTTCAAGAAAGGCTAATGTATGTTGAGACTTTGTGAGTGAACTGCTTAAAGTACTGGTATTTTTATTTACATCATTTCTTATAAATTGAATATTTCCTTGAAGTGTTGGAAATAGAAGTGCAACCCTTCTGTCGAAGGGAAACAGAAACAGCTCTGTGGAAACAGAAGTTGGAAGGGCAATGGACAAAACAATGAACTGGTAAGCTCAGTTACACAAGTGCCAGGATTTAAAACAAGGAACCTGCAGGGTTTTTTGGCACATGAAGTCCTGCATGTGAATGGACCCACACAGATTTTGCTGCATCTCTTTGCTGCCTGTGCTATTGCAGAAAGCCACAACAGACTCCAAACTCCTGCCACAATTACACAGCTCGCCAAGGCTGGAAGGCTGAGGAATTGCTTTTAGGTTCCTTGCATATTTCAAAGCCATTAACTTTAGAGATTGTCATCTCCATTGTGCCACAGGCACATGTCAGATGAATGCCTGCATCGTGTCTGTGCAGAGGACACACAGCTTTGGGCAGTCACTGGGGTGCCCCAAGTGCTGTCCAGTTCCTTTTAAGCACTATGGACCATGAATATTTGATGCCAGTAACTCTCTAACTCTCCTGTGAACAGCAAAATGAGATTGCTAATGGTGATGTTCCTTGTCATTATGGAATTACTATTTTTGTTGCTCTTGCATGTTAATTGTTTTACATTTTAATATCTACTATAAGACTGCTGGATGGTACTGGAAGTCCAAGATGAGGAATGACAGTCAAAATCCCACATATTATTGTAGAAGCACTAGAATTTTGTATTTTAATAACTCTGATCTCCACATGAGGACTGTTGCACCAAATAATGTGAAGAAAACCCTGTGAAAGACAGGCCCACTGCATTTGCTGAAATCTGTATGTCAGTGCCAGCCTGAAGGACATGTACAGAGGCTTTCAGCTTTTTCTTGATGTTTTTCAGATGCTGCCAGTAGCTAAAAGCTTCATTCATCATGACCCTGTGCTCCAACACTCTACTGAGTTCAGTGGTTTGGGTGCAATCTCAAACTGTCTTTTTTGAATTTTTGGATTTTATGACTGGTTGCAAGCAAAAATCAGTTTTTTTCCAGGTACAGTGTCTCAATGTAGGGACACATGCAAACAAGTAAATAAAAAGTCAATTTATTTGTATCAAAAAATACTCTGTAGAATTCTATAAGCATGTGAAGAACAAAAAATCACCATAAGCCTGGCATGTCCAAATATCAGAGGTACAGTGCATAAATTATACAGTTAATCTGACTTTGCACAGTAAATGGGTTTAGTATGGGTTGTGCAGTTCATCTGGGCAACATATGCTCAGAAGGTTTAACACTGTGGAAGTGCTGTAGACTTTGTAGAGTAGATCTGCAATGCACATGAATGTGTCTAGGATTTCCAGATATCCAGCAGCTCAGGCAGAGTTGCTATTCTAGTGAGACTGTTCCAGACAATTGTCAGCATTCTCAAATTTGTCCCCAACAAAATTGCCAGGAATGTAAAAGGACATGTCTGGTAAAAGCCAGATATAAGGTAGATAAGAAAAAAAATCCTACTGTATATATCAAACTTTTATTATTGAAATTATTCCAGTGCCTCAGACTAAGTCACCTCCTCAAGACCTATGAGAAATAACTCAATAACCTAATGTGCTATATAGATGCCAAATAAAGAAATTAAATAAAAAGCCAAATTAAAAATCAACCAACCAACCAACCAACCCACCCTAATTCCACATACAGTTCCTAAGTAGAAATACATGGCACCATTGTCAGACCAGGAAGAACAGGACAAACCCCTCAGTGTGTGTGACTCCCATGTTAACCTGAAGAAGCACACATGCACTAGAAACAGCTGTGTCCCTTTTTCAATATTCTTTCTCCTTCAGAACTGAAGCCACCCACTCCAGTGGTGAGCAGGAATTTCCTGGGAAGTGAGGTGAGCACAGCAAAGCAGGTCACTGGAAGGCAGTGTGTTCTGGGCCAGTAACCCCATTCATTCACCCAGGATTCCTTTTCCGTCACACACCGTCTAGTGTTACTGCACTGGGTATTGATTGCCAGGGAACTTTGACATTTGCTTGCTGTTGTTTGATGAAAGCAGCTAATTGGAGTGCTTCCTCTGAGGAAAACCTTCTACATATGTGGAGTCCTTTGTACCTGTGCATATGTAGGTGATACATTCTGAAACCAACATAAAGAAAAGCTGTTTACATCTAGCATAAATGTAACTAACTGCTCCTGCTTTGCTAAACATTCACTCATAACTTGCAATTCAATTCCATCACCTGTAACAAAATACTCGAGACAACTGTAAACTAAATGTCAGCCCTCTTTCTTCTCAGAGAAGCTGCCTTTTTCATTCCAACTTATCTTACTTTAAAAATACTTTTCTCTTTTGGAAAATACCCAGAGGGTTGGGTTTTTAAAGCAGTCTTACAGAACCTCAATTGAAAATAATATGAAGTGATTCAAATAGAAAGGACTGAGAAGTGGAGTATAAATCCTGATATAAGACTTCAGATGTTTTTACATACAAAGATTTTTTTTAACCCTGGTTCTCATTCATGTTATACAGTGAAATGAACAAGCAGAATCAGAGACCAACAGTAAAGCACAATAATGTATTTTTATACTGTGCATGAAATTGAAAACAAATCATATGCTACAGCACAGTTTCTTCAAACATCTTTTTCCAAACTCAACAGCTTCTTAGTAAGATGATTTAGGTGATGAGCATGCTTGTATAAATGCCATGTGTGCCACAAAATATGTACTCCACCTGCAGAAACTGCTGTCCTAACTTATCCAAACTTCCTTTGCAGCCCCCATTTTCATTTTTTTCCAGTGCAATAATTGCAATAGCACTGACATAAGGCAGGACTTACTCCAACATTCTCCACAGCTCCTTTTAGAAAATATATGGGAGTTTGTACTGAAAGTATCTTCTGACAAACAGGAGATCTTTTGGGGATTATGTTGCCACCCCCTCTCCCCACCTGCCCTTTCTCTTCTCTTTATTTTTTGTTGCTTATGAGATAGATGGTTATTATCAGTTTATTATTACTGCTTTTCCACAGACTTTCTCAAATGTCAAGTGAATCTGATCTGGAGTTCAGGCCCATAATTACACTGGACCAACTCCAGGAACTCGTAAATAAATCGGTGGTGGCTGCTATGGTTGCCAGAGCTCTGTCATTTTGCTCTTCAGAGGGTGGACAGAGGCTTTGGCTCTTTTCTAAAATTCTACACTTGCTACAGAGTTTTTCACACCTTATTTTAAAAGACCCTAGGCTTTCTCACTGTAGTTTGGCATAGTTTTACCACAGGCACAGAAAGCTACTAGACTGCCACATGGTTGAATATGGTCATTTAGAAAAGCAGTTCAAATGTGGATTGTTACTTTTTAAATTTTTTTTCCTGCTTTCTCTACATGTAGGAACCTCACAGGAACAGACATTATTTCTGTCTCTGCTCTGGCCTCTTTGTTGACATTAATAGTTTACACTGGGCTCTACAGTGAGACACATCTTTGTCACAGTGTGTGTCACAGTGTGACGACGGTGCTCAGCCACAGAGGTCAGCCCCAAGGCTTGGCAAGAAAGTCCCTCAAGTGCAGAGATGTCTGGATTCCAGATCATGGGTTTAAAAGGAATGGGCACAGCATTCAATCCCAGACCTGGCTTACTGAGGTCTGAGAAGTTTACTAGTGATTTTAAATGTTACTTTCAAGCCTGTTTCTAATCATGCCAATGCACATACAGCACAGCATCTGGTTACAGAACTGAATCTCCAGCCAGTGCAGGCTTGAACTGAAAACGTTACAGATATCTATCTCCTGATATTTCTGACAATTTTTTTCCTGAAAACCTTCAAATAAACTACTGAAGCACATAATGACACTTGATCCAGAATTTGTAACTATTCAGAACGTGGTTCCTCTCCTTCAGCCTCATCTGCAATTAGAACTAGTCCCCACATCAGCCATTCATTGATGCAGATGGCAGCACAGATCACAATTTGCACAACTTGATCTACAGTGGGTTTTTACCAGAAGCTAAAATAATTCCTGAAATCAGAATTAATCCTCAGTGCAGACACGGCCCCAGACTGCCAACTAGTTCCAAATGTTTTTAAGATGTGAATACTTGTATGCTGCCAATGAGACCGAGATGACCAATTCTTTTCACGTGGGTCACTCCAAGGCCAGCAAATGGTATCAGCATTTCCCCAGTGCTACCCTGGCTCACAGACACACCAGTCACATAAAGGTGAAAGTTGCTGGACTCCTTTATAATGGATTGAGTCATTGTGTCTTCTGCAAAGCACTTTTCAAAACAAAGCAAAATACTTTATGGAGTGGAAAACACTGAATTATTTGCAAAAAAATGTCATTTCTTTTCTATATCCCTCCCCAGGGAGCCCATTGTTCAAGTAAGTATTTGCTTGTACCCCAAAGTACAGATGTTTTTGACTTTTGTCATAAATCAAACATGCTTATGTCTAACACATTAAAAAAGAGTAGAAAATTGCAGGCATGGATTAAGATGGCTGGTCTGACCCAAATTATAGTTCTTCAGAACTGTTAATTTTTTGCTGATTTTTCTGGGAACAAAAGATTCGACACCATCATTGTGCCTCCCTCTTCTCCCTTGGAATTAAAATCAATCTTTTACTCCTTTTGAAATGTAAATTTGAAATAATCATGTATCTGGATCATGGATTAAGTTTGCAGGAGAAAAATCTCTGGCAGAAGATGGCAGGGACTGTGCCTAAAGCTAAATCCAGACACACAAATCAGCTCTGAGCTAGGGTGAAAACAGAGTTCTGGTTAAATGGGTTGCAGGCTTTCAGTTGCAAAGTTCCACCAAGAAACCATTCTGATATTTGAAAACAAGTACGAACGGCCTCATGTCATTTACAAGAAAAGCAAATTTAGCATTCCAATTACTGTTTTCTCCCCTCAGACATTTCTTCCAGGCCTATGTTAAAGTGAATTTATTTTCAGAATCAGAATTCTATCTCTAAACCTTGACAATTCTAGTGAGATAGTGCTGCCTCTTTTTTTTTTTTTCATAAGGAAAGACAAGCCTTTGATAGTTTCAAATAGGGGTGTTGAACAACAGGACAAATTGTCTTGAAAGGCAGCAGGATAAACCATATTTTCAAGGTCAGTTTTTTAATCCATGGCTTTTAACCTTGCTATGATTTATGTCTGACCTCCTTTCCACAGTAGTTTTCTTCCTTCTCTCCTTCAGACTGAAAGGACACGTCTATGCTTTGTATTTGATGTGGGTTTCATGTATCTGCACAAAGTAATTCATAACCACTTGGCAAAAGGCATGTGCCCACACCACATCATTATCCTGCAATTAAGAAAATTCTCCCTGCCACAAAGCTATAAAGCCCAGTGATGTTTCAAGCTAAGCCCTCAATATTCATTCTGAATTCATCTAGGGCACAACGCTGCTGTAGTGCTGCAGAGAGATTTTGTAGTGTGCCTTGTAAAATACTTGTTGAGTGTCGATTGGAAAATTTTTAGGTTTGCCTCATCTCAGCACGTTTCCATACCTTAAGGTTTTCTCCTCCTTCTCTGCAGATTTCACATAGATAAAGAGAAGATAGCTCTTCTCTGCTACTGAATGCAACAGAAGCATGTATTGTGTTTGGTTCTGTGCATCCTCTACCTAACTGATCAGGTTTAACACATTCTTCAAATGATTTTTAGACTTTTGATTATTCTCTCTGTGTTGTTGGTCAGGTTGCAGGTGGCTTTGTAAGACTTGATCAAGCAGGTCTTGAATTATCTATGTAATTCACTTACAAAATCTTTGATTAAAGTAAAAGATTGAAGTGAAAGGAAGATAAAAAGAAAAGAAGATAAAAACATCCCTCTGGGATGTTTACCATTAGTCAGTTTCAATGCTGCGCTTCTCTTTTACTGTGTGGACAAACACCTTTGCTGCATCAGAGGGGAAGTCTATAACATTTTATTTGTATTTCCTCCACCTTCCTAATGATGCCTTGATTTTAAATAAGTAGATCCGAGGGGAAAAAGTTTCACCTTTTAAATAAAATGTGGTGATGACTTTCCAACTTCTACCTCATATGGCCCCAGTAGTAGGGAGAGAGAACATTTATGGGATTACTCCTTTGCACAGCCTTCTCCCCAAGGTCCTCCAGGATCTGCTGCAGCCCAGCAGGAGCAAACTCTTCCATCAGGTTGAGACAGCCTGGAAAGGTCGTGCAAGTCAATAAAGAATAGTTGTGTCCCTCTGAATGTACGCTACAGAGAAACACTGTCCAGAAACGCTGCTGATGCAGGAGCTGCCCATAAACTCACGCGTGAGTGACGCCCCGAGCCCTCCCAGCCCTTTGCTGCACCGGAGCTCTCCCGTAGGGCCTGCTCTCCTTTGAGCAATTACAGATTCTACTGGCCAGGCTCGGTGAAAGGGTCCCAAAAATGCCGCTCCCCGCCGCGCCGGGCGCGGCTCCTTTAAGGCGCGGAGCGGCGCCCGCGGGAGGCGCGCGGGAGCGGGAGCGCGTTCGCTCCGCTCCGCTCCGCTCCGCTCCGCTCCGCTCCGGTCCCGTTCGCTCCGGTCCGGTCCGGTCCGGTCCCGCTCGGTCCGTTCTGGGTCCGGGAGCTCCGCCCGG
>VZTT01040211.1:0-16495 GCA_013400855.1 Buphagus erythrorhynchus | reverse complement strand
TTCTTTCTTTTTTTTTTATTTAAAGCAGACTGATGTGGTACGTTGTAAACTGCCAGGAGCACTTGCTAATTTAGTAGTTAATGACAGTCACAAAGAGTGTTTTTCTTGCCCCTGGAGAGATTTTAGACACAGCTGGGGTAGATTTGCCACTATCAATTATGCACAATTTTAAACAAGAATTGGCCAGCAGGGGCCTCTTTTTTTTTGCAGAGTGCAGAGCGTGAAGAATGGGAGTATGGCAGCTGGTACCTGCCTGCGAGGGAGAAGATATATAGGAGTCAAGAAAATAAGGGAAAGATTAATAGCTTACTATTTTTAAAGTTGCAGTTTCAACTCAAAACTTTAAAAGCTGCATTAAAAGTGGCCCAGTGTTGGCTGGTGGTGTATTTTTGTTTTAATTTGAGCATCCTAACTTTGTTGCCAAGCTTGACTTGACCCTGGTATAGCCACAAGTCAGTAGTCTCTGTTTTTAAAAGCCAGGTAGGGATCAATATCCTGTTGTGTTGTCTTTACATCCTTAAATGAAAACAAGGTATGAATTCGATTTCACTGTATAATCTAATTTCACAGACTATAGTTCTATAAAAAGGGCTTGGCTTTGGGCTCCACTCCACCAGTGTCAATCAAGAGCAACTCCAAGTAGTGGGAAATGCCAAGGATGAGAATCTGACCTAAGTAAATAGCTCAGGTCTAGAACAGCCAACATCTGGATCCATCTAGGTCAGGCTCATGAAGCAGCTGTGCTTAAATGACAGGACCTGGCTCACAGGCAGAGCTTCAGCTCTCTGGAGATGTGAAGGCAGCTGGCAGGGCAGTGGAGCCATCCTGGAAAGGGACTGTCCTTAGCAGGAGCATTCCTTATTCCCTAGCACAGGATTCCAGGATTCAGGCACACAGCACCTGCTTCTCTTACAGCAACACTGAAAATTTTTCCCTTACAGGTGTTTGAAGTCAGTGTGGTTTTATCCAGAAAATAGGAAAACCACCACCAAATAAATTCTTGTGAGGAAAGCACTGAGCACTGCCAGTTGTTAATAACTTGGATTAAGTGGGTTGGTTGCCATCTGGAACAAATGCAGCTCAAGATTAGTCAAAAGCTGTTGTGTAGGTCACAAATCCTTCACTTATGGTGTGGTGGGGACACATTTTTCCAAAAATGCCATCTCACAATCAGGGGGAAATAACACCTCTGCCACCCCTGCTCTTCCCTCTCCTCCCTCCATTTGCCTGGGGAAGCATCAGGATGCCCTGGTGACCTCGAGGCTCTGAGGTGACACTGGCTGAATAGTCAGAAGCCAGAAGTGGCTGGAATACTCCTCTGGAATGCCAGATGGCTGTAGGAAAACAGCATTATATTCCAGCTGTTAGGGCTGGAATGAATGCATTTCATTGCCATCCAAAGGCAGCAAGTTCCCATTTGACTGGGTACACAGTGAAGGTGTCATCATCATTATTAATTTGTTGGAATTTAATCTCTCTAATGTATCTGGAAGCTGCACTAGATTAGATAAATGATGTCAAGTACAGTGAGGAAGAGGCAGGATTCTGACACACGGATTTTTTGTGCCTTTTAACATTTGTGTTCACAGTTTTATCATCTATAAAAGCTGACAAGACTGGACCTTTTCCCACATATCCCTCTCCTGGGAGATGGAAGAAAGGAGAGAGGCCAGAGCTGTGCTTAGGAATCCCTTGGTTTCACTCCATGGGAGTCAGGGGGACCTTTGTCCTCAGAGCCTGCACCAAGTTTTCCCCACAGTCTGGATGCCAGAGATTTTTGGCTGTCCATAGGTGGATTCTGACCCTGTGGCACAGGAGTGAGGATTCCTGGTGCCCCTCTGCCCAGCCCTCCCCTCTCCTTGCTGCTGAGTGACACCACTCCCCTCGTGCAGCTGAGCTGGGAGCTCTGGCAGAGGAGCTGTGCTGGATGCTAATCCAGCAGGGTAATGTCGTGTACTTTGATATGAGGCTGTGTTCCCTCACCTCCCTGTCTACCAATTCTGATGACATCTGTTTCATATTTCCCCTCGATAGGAGTTGTGACACATTACAACATACAAAGCCTGGCTGATTCCTAAAGTGAGCTTTACAGAGGATGGATTTATGTGAGAAAACCATGCTGGCTGTGTGGAAGGGGCCAAGCTCTGCTTGGAGAGGAATCCACTACTTGCAGGGAGTTGTTGCAGTTACTGCTGCATCAAGGCCATGGGTGCAGCCCTCTATGTTACAAGGGTTTCCAAGAGAAATGCAATAAATGTGTTACCTGGGCAGTTGGAGGGTCAGCTTTGCTAAATGAGTCACTCAACAGAAGCCTGAGTGAGGGACAGAGGCCAAATGTTGCTCAGAAGTGCCTTGAGGAGCTGCAGAGGTATCAGATAGCCAAGGCTAACACTTCCCAGCCTGCAGCCGTGTAAATAGGCTTTACTCATGTGAGTAAACCTCCTGGGGCTGTGTAATAGACTGTGTGGGGTATGTGTCTCCTTCAAAATGGTAATAAAGCTTTCTAATTGGAAGTATTTTAAGTCTAGACTGTAGTTCTGTCAGTGGTTTTCCCCTTCATCTTTTTTTTTTCCTGCTTCTGAACGATTTTAAACTGACAGCCCTGGGGAGCGTTGTTTTCTCTTTATCTGTGGGAGATGTGTGGAGTGGCAGGGTAAGGCATCCCACCTTCCACTGGAAGGACCCTTGGATTGGGAGTTTGTGCTGCTGTACAGTGAATTCTGTGTGTGCTGTTACACAATGCACGTGGGGGAAAAAAATCCATATTAGCAGGGATGTCTGCACCCTCCCACATCTTCCCCCTACACTCCTCTTTAATGGTGACACCAGACTGGATAATAAGCAGCATCTTGTTTGGAAAAGAAGGGAGTCTCAGACAAGGCTTTCAGAGTTCATTTTGTTGGCAGCTTTTTAAGTGGAGTTTTTTAGGCTCTTCTGTTTCAAATACCATAATACTTTTTGTGTTCCTAACTATGAATTACGACAAGCTTTCTTGATATGCCAGGTTCTAATCCTTCAGTGGGTTTGTTTATCTCAGGATATAATAGGAAACCGTATCAATTATCTTGACTGTATAAATGTTGTTCCTCTCTACTAGAATATTCATCTTGAGACATATCATCAGATGTTACCTGTTCTGACAATCACGTTTTTGTGCCATTGTTGGGCAACAGAAACAAAGAAAAACAAAATGTTAAGAGTGTAAGGGATAAAAGAGTGTTGAAACTGTTGTTCTTTTCCTGTCTTTGGAATCTCCAAGATCTTGAATGTTTTATTCCTGGCTGTTATTTTTGTTACCACAGTGTGAATAGAAGTCATTATCTGTAAACATTTGAAAAGAGAGATGATTTTCATAACTTTAAATCCTACAAAGGATTCTAGTAATCTGCTATGTGCATGCCAAGGTAAAGCTCAGCCTTTCATCTGGTCTGATCCCACCCAGTCAGTGAAAAATGTTCCTTTGGTGAATGTCTAAACCACGCAGTATCTCCTGTGAGAAGCAGACAAAAATGAAAACAGGAAGCCTGGCCTTGAAGGCAGCAGCAGGAGAAGGTGTGTTGTAAAGAAAGGTGTATTTACAGCCTTCAGGTTGTGCTTCACTGGGAAAAATTAGGTTCAAAGGGAGCCTTATTTTTTATTTTGTTCTGTAATTGTTAAATGTGATCTTTGTGCAGATCTGCTCTAGTCTCCAATAGCTGGGGGACAGGGGATTCATGTCTGCTCACGCTCAGCAGTTTGTCAAAAGTTTTCTGCTGAGGAGCTTTTGAACACTAATATAAAATGAACAGGACCTGTATAATGAACCAAAAAGACAAGGAATCAATGTGAGATGGGCACAACGGTTTATATGCAGCAGTGGGATGTGTCTGGGTGCATGTGGGGCATGTTGTTTTCTGGTTCTGCATCCTTCATCCCCTTAGGGGCGTTTGTGTCATCTCTGTGAAATGGGCTGGCAAGTCCTGCTCCATCCCCCAGTGAAAAGCTGCTACTGGTGTGGGACCCAGCCCAGTGACACTGTGGGGCTGCCCCTCTCAGATGCTGAGCAACTCTCACTCACTCAGACTCAGTGGGAATTGCAGATTCTGATCTTCAAATGGAGCATTCAGCATTAATATTTCCTTTCAGCAGTGTCACCAGCAAGGCCCAGCCGTGCTGAGCTGCTCCCTGTGCCCTGGCAGTGCTGAGGGAAGGGACAGGGAATTGTCAGCAGCATCATGGGGCTTGTGTTCTGTCTTACCACTCATCCTGCTTTGAAGGATGCAGGGCAGGAGTGGGAGAGCAGGGGGCTCACTCTGGGGGGAGACAAGGGCAAAAGGAGTGGAAGTGGACTGAAACAGCAAGAGGAAAATCCCTCTCATGGGCAGACAAGCTCTTTCTGTGTCCTTGACAGGAACAGCAGAGGTGTTTTATTTACCTCTGGGGGCATGCCACTGTGATTCTGTTTGCTGGTTGGGTTGGGAAGTGGATCTGGAGAAGCTCAGAGGGAAGTGCTGGGTGGTGAGTGGGCTGGGACAGACTGAGAGAGGCTCCAGCTGCAATTTCCCCACACTGAGTTGTGAGAGCACACAGCACACACAGCCCCTGTGCAGAGAGCTCCTGCCTTGCTGAGCCTGCAGACCAAGCAAAACACGAGCAGAAGCTGTGCAGAAATCTGTGCTGATGTTTGTGACACGGCAGGTTTGGGGGGACTGTCACTGCCACGACTGCTCTTTGTTTGGTGAGGATTAACTCCCACTCTGAAGGTCACGAGTGATGTTCTCAGGGTGTTAATGCACTTAATTGTTGTGTTCTCACAGGGTGTTCTTCTTTAATCTCCCCTACGAGTCCATCATGGAGCGCCTGTCCCAGCGGAGGATTGATCCTGTCACTGGGGAGAGGTGAGCACTCCTGGCTCATGTGTAACATTTTCCTGACTGCCAGGGAGATGAAAGCACCAAATAGGCTTCTTAGAAATCTAAGGAGCTCAGGAATGCTCTACTCCTGCTCAGGGATTCCTTGAAAGAAAAGTTAAAACTTTCATAGCTCCTGAAGCACCAGCCCACCTTCCTGCTGCAGCAGTTGCTCAGAACAGGGGGTTTGAAATCCTGGTGCCTGAAATCTGCAGCAGCAAATAGCTCAGGTCTAACATTTTCATGGTGACTAAATTGGTTGGTAAAATAATGCTGAGGGAAGATGTCTGAAACCTAGCCTAAGTGCAGATGGTTTTCAGACATTCTCATGGGAATTTTGAAGGTTTCCCAGCTGGGGAAAATGGAAAACTTGCTGCATTTTACTTCCCCGGGCTCCTGTGATGGTCCTGTGTGCTGGGAGGTATTAATGTATTTCCTGCTCAGTAGAGCAAACTCATTTGAGTCACTGAGTCACAGTAAGGTTGGTTCATCTCACTGGTGTCACATCCCCTTGTCTCACCAGTGACCTTCAGCTTTCCTGCCTTCTCCACCCTTGATTTCCAGGGAACAAGTCACAGCTAAATTTATCTTCCTAAATACCTGCTGGAGTTGGCGTGTGTTCACACCCTCACTTGTGGTCTGGTTTTCTGAATTCCCACATATAAATTTTAAACCCTTATTTTGCTTTTCTAAAGGCTGAACACATCCTATTGCATCAAAGACAAATCCTGAACCCTCAAAGATTAAGGCCATAAAGAGTGGATTTGTCCCAAAATGATGGATGATTATTCAGACATCTCACTCGAGTTGCAGCATTAACTTGTGACAGCAGCAGTGATTTGCTGTAACTGCTCTCTTTGCTTTAGTAATGAGCAATGTGGTTGTTCAGCAGAAAGGAACAGGCTGAAGCAAATCATTCCCACATCTTTGCATTTCTTATATCATTAGGATTAGGCTGTTCAGTATCTGCTCCAGTTCACACGCTTCTTTCTCCCACACTCTGGGGTTTATTCCTCACAAATTCTCCGTGAATTGAATTGTTTTAGGTGCTGTGTCTAATCCTCGGCTCTGTGGAAAGCCTGCCCCTCTGGCTGCAGGGTGTGGCCTTCAGCTGTGCCCTAAGTGATTCCCATGTGCAATGGGCTCTGTGTCCATGTCCTTGGATGCAGCTCTGCAGACACATAGACTCTGCTCTCTCCTTGGTTTTGCATCTGTCCCAAAAGTTTCAGAAAATTTGGCTGTACAGGAAGAGGGATAAGCTAGTTTTGTGTTAGGGCAGAGGAGACATTTACTCTTTACAAAGGAACTTCCAGAGATTGTTGGGAGCCTTTGGCAAGGCAAGGACATCATCAGAATTCCTTTGGTGCCAGCTGAGCTGGGCTGTGGCACTGCTACAAGGCTCTGAGGATGAAAATCCTCTTTCCTGCTGAAGTAACTGAGAGAAGCCAAACTGTGAATTGAGGGAAGCCAAATTCTGGCATTTGGAAAATTAAAAATAGCCAAAACCTGTCTCAGGTGAATTAACCTTATTTTACCTTCTGCTACTACATAAAGATGTTAGCAATTAAATGCCTGAGAGCCTTAAACACAGTTTAAGTGACAGGTCCCAGCAATGCTGGTCTCAGGGCTATGTTTATGTTTAAAGGTTAGATTTTTTAGATGCTTTTTTAAAGACAGGAATCAAAGATTACAAGTAGAAGATCTGGAAATGCTTCTGAATGTGGAGCACTGGGTAATGTAATAGAAATTTCTCCTTGTGTGAAGCAGATAAACACAACCAGTGTCACCTCCAGAAAAACCCTTGGCTTTTGAGGATCCAGGATTCTTGGGGGCAGCAATGACAGATTACCCGCCCTGAAATTTCTAATCTTTGTTTTAAAACCCCAGCCTGGAACAGAAAGAGGACTGTGCTAGGTAAAAGCGTGGAGTGTTTGCAGAAGTGGCTGCTGTGTCCTCAAGCTGAGCTGAAACCGTGGCATTTCTTCTCCTCTGCAGATACCACACCACATTCAGACCAGCTCCCACTCCAGAGATCCAGGTCCGGCTCAGGCAGAACCCCAAAGACGAGGAAAAAAATATTGAGAAGCGTCTGGACATCTATTACAGCCATGTCAAGGCCCTGGAGGATTTTTACCAAGATGCCTTTTATGTCAATGCTGACCAAGACCCTTATATTATCTTTGAGTTCATAGAAAGCTGTATCATTAAGCCCCTTCCATGTAAAAACATTCAAAGTTTATAATTAGAAGGGATGATTTGTAGAAGAGTTGATTTTAAATTTTTCCCTGTAATATTTGCAGCCTGGTGGCTGAAGTGGCAGGTTAGCACCAGGGAAGGGGAAGTCAGCCAAGCTGTGCTAAATCTGAAGCTCACCAAGGCTGAGTGAAGTACAGAGGGTAAGAAATTGGGCTTTAGGGAAAGTTTTTTGGCTTTTGTTTCATGATGCAAGATAGCAAACACCATGGCTGGGGAAGTCCTGTGTTTAATTCAAATATTTTTTTCTGTTCCTGAGTAATAGCTTTGTCTTCACTGTCTAAGACCCATGAAGCTGATTTGGAGTATTAAAGCTGTTAAATGTGTTTGTGTCTTAATTCTCCACCAAAACCACCCAGACACTCCCTGTCTCCCTCTGTCCCTGCAGCAAACCCCAAAGCAAAGAGAAAAACAAAGCTCCCAGCTCTGCAGTGAACTTTCTCCGCAGTATTTGAGATTGGGGGCAGGGGTTTTCACTCCCCTGTTAACTCAGATTGTTTAAAAAGTGCTGCAGATGCAGTGACCATCCCCATTCTGCTGGGCAGAAAGACTCAGAATAGCTGGGCAGGATATCCAGAGCCATGGAGAGCTGATTGCAGGCTCATCACTTTCAGAACCCAATCAAGGACATAACAAGCTGCAGGAGCAGGTGGGTCACTAAATTCTCTTTTTCTGGGGTAACAGCTCCCAACTCGTGGCTGCTTTGGCTGAGCTGTGCTTTGGGCACATGGGTGTCCAGGGTTTCTTTTTTTTTCCTTCTCTGGCTGGATATGGCAGCAATGAATACTTTTCACCTGGAAAATCTCTGATGAAAGCCTGCTGGCTGTCTCAGACTCTGGCTGTGGAGATGCACATCCTTCATGCCTGGAAGAAAGGGGAGTGATTTGTGCTGTGGTCAGAGAACTGGCTTGGATGCCTCTGTTATGTCTCCTTCTATTTCTCCCCTGTGTGTGAGTGTGAATTCCCCCTGTCAGGGCATAGGGAGGAGCTTCAGGTTTCTCCTGGAAGCCTCAGGGAAGGTGCAGGCAGAGAGAGCAGGCTTTTGGGTTTAGGTGACTCCTCTGGTCCTGTTGCTGTCAATAGATTTGGGTCTTTGCTGTTGTCTTTGGCTCTGTGTGTCTAAATCTATCTGGAGAAATGAAAAATGCACAGGCCAAATTTCCTTCTTGCTCCTGTAGGTAACTCAGGTGGAAAGACCCAGGTTGTCCAGGTGGCAATGGGAATATTTTGTTATTTTATGAGAATTTAAAGTCAGAATTTTCTATACTTTTGGGAGGGGATGGGTGTTGATGGATGGGAATTGGACTTCCTAGCCTTGAGGGCAGCTCTAAAAGTCTCAGAATAAATACCTTTGAAATCTAAGAAAGCCAAATCCAAGCAATCTGAGTCCCTGATGCCTCTTGAGCTGAGAAATTCCAGCCTGTAGCAGCAGGCTGAAGCAGAGGCTGCTCCCAGGCACAGGGCCCAGCCACAAAGCCTTGTGTTCAGCTGGGCAAGGACATCTTTAACAGCCCTACCTGTTACAAATGTGCTGGTTGGTGACTGCTTGGGCAGCTGGGTTTTCTGCCATTGCTATGAAGATGTGCTGCAGCATCTGTGCATAATTGGGAGCCCTTCTATTAATAATACATGGGGAGCTCATCTTGCTAATATCACCTTCATCTGAGCGTTCCTACTAAATATTTTGATAGATGAAATGGGTAGAGAGTGTATTTAAATACTGTTTGTACTGCAGCTAGGGTACAAAAGGGACAGTGCATCTTTAATTAGACAGGTACATCTGCTTAATTAATTTAGCTGTAAAGCCCTTTTTCCTCTTCATTCTTTCATCTATATGCGGATGCTATATTAGTTCTGCTCCGCTGGTTCCATAGAAACTGAGAAAAAGAGCTCAGTCTCATTGAGATGCACTTGGCATGTCTGGGTAGGAGTCTCAGGTCAGTGGTCAACCCCCAAGGGTTTGCAGCAGGCCTGAAGTGCAGAACGTCAGGGTTAGCAGAACATGCTAATACTCATGTAGAACTCTCCCTCAGAAACAACTAAAACAATTGACATTCATTTAATTACTGTAAACGAAACAGCCCCTGCATGACTTTGCATAGTAAAGCCTGTTAATACCAAAAAGGTTCAGTGGGTGGAAGGAGGAATTAGGCTTTTATAATTGGAATGCAACACTTGAAAACCAATTTGGTAACTAGGCATGATTTTATTAGCATCTTATTCTGGCAAAACAAATGTTGAGCAATGAGAAAAACAAGGTAAAGAGGAGGTGGTAGGAACACAGCAGGGATCAGATGTTACTGATTGTACAGCTTTGCCCAGGTCTGGAATGGACATCTTCCATCACTCTGCTGCCCAGAGACACTTTGTGGAGAGGGCTGCCTGGAGCTTGTGCTGTACCCTATAAGTTATGCTGTTAATTATGGAGTTTAGCAACAAGGTCAGTTTGTCCAACTGTTCCACAAACTTTTGTGTGCACCAGCTCCAGACACCGGATCCTCCAGTGGTGGAAGGGCACTTGAACACCCCCAGGCAGGAGATCCCCTCCTCCAGCACCACCTCTGCAGGGACCCCCTGTAGCTCTCCAAGGATTTCCCTGCTCTCACCTTTCCCTTGAGGCTTGGATGCTGCTCAGGGAATGGAATTAACCCAACCTGCTCTGTGGCAATGGCTCTGAGGAGCAGGAATGGCTCGTCCTCCTCCTCTCTCCTAAAGAATATTTATTGTCTTTATGTATGCAGTGACAACCATAATATTTCCTCTCTAGAAATACACAATAGGATGAAGAGGATGAGGAAACACCAAAGGAAAGGGTGCCTGAGTGATGAAGTCCCAGAGCCATAAATGAATTGAGGTAAAATGCAGCAATGAGGTCCCTCATCACCAATCCCAGAGCAGGGGGTGTAATTTGGAGACACAGGACTGAGTCCTTATGACCCCAAACTTCCTCCTTAGTTCCATGAATGGCATCTAGCACCAAGGCACTAAGACACTGCACAGTCCAGAGCTGTCCTACTTATCCATCCAACTTGGATTAGCCAAGGGGGGTGACTTCTTCATCCCAGTGGAGGAGGGATTAACTCCCAGTGTGATACCAGCATGAGCAACAAATCTTAAATGCTGTCAGAAGCTCCTCAAGGAAAATGACACCTTAGCTCTGGACAAACAGGATCTCTGCCTGTTAATTCTCAGCTGCAAGAGCAAGTATCACAATCCTAAAAAAAAAAAAAAAAAAAGCACACCAGGAACCCTCAGTCTCTGCTGGAATGTTGCTCTAGAGCCCTCTGGAGATGAGGGTTCTTCAGCAGCCAGAGTATTCACCACCAAATGATGAAGCAGTTGACATCTTCCAACCATTCACTTGTTTGAAATACCCTGAGAAACTTACCGAGATAAACTCCAACTCTGTGGGATTTGTTCTTTGAACACTTCAGTTGGTGTCTCAGACTGGGCCTCGACAGGAGATGTGTTAGTTTGAGGAGGCAGCTCTGACAAAGGCAAACTAACACAAGGTCTGGCCACAGATGTTCATTCATTGCTCCCCTTCCCTGTGAGGTGACAGGACAATGTGTGGGACAATGCCCCGAGGTGCACACAATTCTGTGTGCCCAGAACTGCCCCTCCCAAGTGTGAGGCATAAAAACACTCCTGGAGCAGCCTCAGCACTCGCTGGGCAGCCAAACCCACTCAGGTCAGCACCAGGGGTTAAATGTTACTGAGTGAGGCAGGCTCTGCTACTCTGGTTAAAAATGCACTTAGGGACAAGTGTTGGTTTACACAAAAATTAAATCCCAATTCCTCTGTACCTGTTGTGAACAGGTCAGGGTGAAGAGTGAAAGCTTTTTGCTAAAGGATTTCCACTGGCAGACAAAGACAACGTTGTTGGCTTTAAAATTCCATTTTCCCAGAAGTCTGAAACCAGGTTAAATAAACTGGCAATGGCTGAGTATCTGCTGCCTTGAAAGACAGGGAAAATAAACATTAATGCTGAAATGTTAATGTGAGGTGTGCTAGAACTTCTCTATGGCAAAGCATTAAAACTCAGTCCAGGGAAATTCAAGAGAACTGCCAGAAATTATCAGAAAAACCAATCTAATCTGTTATCATGTGATCCTTTGTGTCAGCCAGACTTAAACATTCCAGTAGATCAGGATATTTTTATGGTGTCTAAGCTACGGCCAAAGAAATGTTCTTTGACTTTTTCTGAAAGCACTGGGCCAGGGTTCTGCAGGGCTCCCTCCCCTTCTCCACAGGCAGGAGAATTTCTAAACTGGAACATTTACTGATGAGCTGGTCATAGCTGCCAGGGCAAGGACTTGCAGCTTCCATTACTTAAAATGCCTTCTCAACCACCACAAATAAACCTCTGCTCAGCTCATATGGAAATGTTCTGTTCCCCCAAGTCCCATCAGCACTAGGAAATTTTGTCCCAGGTACCAGAGCTGGCCCCAAACTCCACACACGCTGGGTATGAGGTCTCTCCTTGTTTTACTGGATACCAACACAAGCTACATTTCCCTTCTCTGCAGACACACTGAAGTAATTTCAATTTTCAATGCACAGCAATAAAAAACTAAATGTTTCTTTAATACAATTATGGTATCACTTCCAAGGATATTTACAAACAAGGCTAATTATTTTACAGATGAATGTGCTTCTGCTGTTTCTAGGCTACTACAGTAATGTTCTTCTCAGTCAATGCACGATCATGCTTAATGCATGAGACACTGAGCAGAAGGAGCAGAAGGACAGCTGACTTCTTTAATGTTTGCTGAAAAAAATGTGCTCCTATTAAAGGTGAAGGAACATTAACAAAATATGCATAGTCATTGAATCGAGGAACCAAGCACCAATCACACATGCACTGGTGGGACACTGATAGTGACAGCACAATTCCATGATTTCTCAACAGCTGTGGAGCACTTCCCACACAGTGAAAGTGTCAGGAATCACAGACAGGAATCACCTCTGCGATTGGTACTCTGCAGAATGGAAATACACAAACTCAGAATTATTTGACAGCATGGATTGGAGTTAACAAGACAAACTGTACCAAGTAATCACACACATTTGGGAGGTATTATTCCTCTAACACTGCATAAGATGTTGAAAAGGATTCTGCTCTCTGTAGGAACAGATGGCAAAAAAAAAAGATGTTTTTCTGATAGGACAATTAGAAGGCAAAATAAATTTCTGGGCACAGCCACTTGAGATGGACTTTCTACAAGAGCCTGGAGTGACAGGGCAAGGGGGAATGGCTTCAAAAGGGTTAGATGGGATATTAGAAAAAAATCCTTCCCTGTGAGGGTGGTGAGGCCCTGGCACAGGGTGCCCAGAGAAGCTGTGGCTGCCCCTGGATCCCTGGAAGTGTCCAAGGCCAGGCTGGACAGGGCTTGGGGCACCCTAGGCTAGCAGAACATGTCCTTGCCCATGGGAGGGGTGGAATGAGATGAGCTTTATGATCCCTTCCAACCCAAACCATTCTGGGATATACAAAGAGCTTCACCCTCCTCCTTGGCCCTACCTAGAGCCTGTCAGCCAGGGTGGCCTTGGGTTTGGGGTGTTGTTTGCTTTGGGTTTTTTATGTGCTATTATAAAAAGAAAAACTGTCAGCTGGGAGTGATAATTTATGTGTCAGATTTGTGTAAAACTCAAGTGCCGTATGAGGGAGACTCTCAATTAAATTGACAGTAGTGTTAATTGGTAATGCTTTTGGTATCTGAGTTTCTCTGGAAAAGAGAATTCCTCTTGGTAGAGGGTTAAGTGAAACCAAAGGCAAATACACTGGCAAGAGCTGGGAAGGAGTTAGAACTTAGTTCAGAAAAAGAAAGGGGCAAGAGACTTAAGAGCATTGGAAGTTTTATATA
The DNA here is from genome assembly GCA_013400855.1 of Buphagus erythrorhynchus. Lineage (NCBI taxonomy): Eukaryota > Metazoa > Chordata > Aves > Passeriformes > Sturnidae > Buphagus > Buphagus erythrorhynchus. The sequence continues at coordinate 3,486 of VZTT01040211.1, read as the reverse complement.
TATATATATGTATATATATTAGTGTTTAAGCTAATTGCTATTAGTTTAATAATTATTATATTTTATAATTATCCTTACTGTTCCCTATTTGACCCAGGCAGCCAATATCACCCTTCTGACTGGAACACTGTTACATTTCTGAGGCAGTTACTCTTCTAGACTTTCAGTGAAATTCATGTAATGGCCAAACTCTTTCATTTGGCTGTAACTGGCATCTGCTTCTCTGGGCAAGACACTGGAACCATGGATTATCTGGAGAGTTCCGTGTTCTACAGCAAATGCAAGGGTGGTTAAAAAGCAAAGGAGAGCACTGCAAGCTGGAGCCTTCTCTACCCACCAAGACCATTCAAGAGGCAGCTCTGCTGTTCCATCCCAGCTTTTGGGAATTGACACCAGTGTCAGGCAGAAAGGACAATTCCCACTCTGCTCAACCCTCCAGTTCCTTGTCAGTGTCCAGCTGCTGAGGCTCCATGGGTGCATTTCCAAGCAGCTTTGAACTGGCTCTTCCAGGTGTATTCCCGTTTCTGGAGCATGGAATGGGCTCTGGATTTCAGGAGTTTGTAGAACCTGTGATGTTCTATGTACAGGGCTGTGGACAAGGTGTTCCCCCTCCAGCAGTCTGTGTTCCTGTCTCTGTATCCTCCCAGGCTGAAAGGAGCTTATGCAGTAGAGAAAATACTTTCAGTCTTGACACAGCTTTTCTCTAGAACACAGGAGAATCACAGAAGGTGCAAGGTCCCTGCAATAACCTCTTGATCCATTCAGGATCTGCAAATAAGAAAACAAGTTGTTTAAAGCTGGAGGTAGATATGAACAGAGGAATGACACCTGAGATGCACAAACTCAACAGGAATCCTGGACAGTTTGCATATATTCACATGCAGGAGTGACTGAGAACTCAGTGAAATCCAACTCTGTTTCTGCCCTGAAATTTCAGCTAATGGCAGTTTAAATTCCACCTCAGCAGGGGACAAAATTAAGGTGAAACACTCCAAGCTTTATCCTTACATGCTCATAGCTATATAGGAAAAAAATGTAAAGGATCACCACAGCACAACTGCAGTATTCTCATTTTCTGAACTGAAATTAGATCCCTCACATAAGACAGTCCTTGGTTCCTGTTTCTTTATCCTTCTTGCAGAACTGGATGCTGATCTATTCAACTTGAGTATCAACCTAACTGCTGGAGCACTCCAGCACACATTATGTGTTTACTCGGACTGCATTAAAATATGGGATTTATACTGCAATTTCTGCAGTTATTAATTTGTAATTAACACGTCACTAATGCCCAGACAACACCAGGACACTGTGAAATGCAGAGATTCACATGGGAACTATCTAAAAGAGTAAAGTCAGTGAAATTAATTCAAGCCATTTTGTAGATACAAGTTTAAAAGCCCCAGTCCTGCCCCTTTTGGCCCCAGGAACATTTTACCTTCTGGGGTTGGGTGCCGTGCAATGCTGTCATGAAGCAAACACCTCCTGTACACCAAACTCTGGCAGGACTGGTAGGTTAGAAAGCACCTGTAAAAGGACAAGCAGTTTTATCAAGAGGTTTGGGGTTTATTGTTTTATGACCTGCTCCTTTATCCTTACTGGAGGCTGGGTTCTGTTCACAACTTGCTTTCTGAGAGTAAAGGCAGTAATGAACCACATTAAATATGAAAATTAATAATTTATTAATTCGGGTAAATGAAACTTCCCAAGTGTACCAAATTGCATATGGACACAAAAATGAAAGGTCAACAATCAATGTATCATTGATAAAAAATTCTAGCATACAGTAAAGGAGTTGAAAAGCTTGAGGCCCTACTGCACAGTAAAGAACCAGGGTGTCCTTAAGGCCATGACTACTGACCCAAACTGGCACACAAAACCTGTGAGGCACAGCTTTTCTCTGTGACAAACCAGTGACTTGCCACAGCTCCAGGGATGATCTCCATGTACTTCCCACAATGGTGCAGGAAGATTTCACCTTCTAAATATTCTAGAATTTGTCTGACTTCTCAATGTGCCTGTTCTCAATAATTTCTTGTTAAACCCCTTTTGTTTTCAAATGCTGAAGGAGCCTAAACAAACCCACCTGCAAGTGATGTTCCAAAGGATGACTTGTCCTCAATTTTCCCTTGCCTGCTTTCTCCCTGACCCCATATTCCCCCAAAAAAAGATGCTCAAAAGCATTTTATTATAAAAACATTGTCCTGCTAAGAGAACCAAATCCAACTCCAGTGCCCTGACTCTTATGGAGAGGACAGAAAAAACTGCAGCATGGCAAAGATGCTTCATGGCTTTTCACTGCTAACAAGTGTTTCAGTGAGCTCCTGGAGGATGTTTGAGCTCTCCAGAGGAGGGGACAAGCTCTGGATGACTGAAGCCATTACCTGAGCCAGATGTGGCCGTTGGAGCAGACTGCCTGTTTGCGGTCTGTGAAGGGCAGGATCTCCTTGCACAAACTGCAGTGCTCAGGGAAGGTCTGTTTGTTCATCTTCTTCAGGATGTGCCCAATCAGCACCTGGAACACACAGGAGGCACAGGTGAGACAGCCCAGGCTGGGAACACCTCACTGAGACTTCAGAGTGACATAGAATAAGCTGAATCCCAAAAAATCAAAGTGTCAGAAATACAGTGTATCAGTAAGTATTCATTTATTCTCCTTTTGTTCTCCTGAAGATTTCTGTCCCACACTAAAGGGATACAGACCTTAAAAACAGTAATTCCTTGAAAAATTTAAAAGCACTGAAAGAACTGATATCACACCACTGACCACAACAGCAATGCTTTCCTTCATGCCTCACAGTGGATGTGCTAAAAAAAATTCCTGTTCAGAAATTCCCTGGATGTCTTCAGCAGTCATCTGGGAGTACAACATTTATAGCAGAACATTTATGTGATCAAATTTGTCTGACATTTCAATAGATATAAACCACATCCCAGGGACCTTTTAAGTGTAACAGCAAATGGAATATATAAAATACAATTTAGAAGTCGCTTTTCACCACTATAGAAAAGAAACAAGATTCTTCTAAGAGAAGAAAAGCAACCTCTCAAACCTTCAATTCATAGTAATTGGATGCCAGAACAATCCAGCAGTTGTGCCAGAGCACTTTCCTAGTGAGTTACTGATGGCCACACCTGGCTGTGATGCCAGCAGAGAGAACACCACACTACACCAGTGATGGACACATGCTTCCTTCCTGTCTTTCTGGATGCAATACAAAGGTGGATTTTTAGACTTCAGGTGATTTAAAGACCTGGGCATGAAAACAACTGTTCTCTGCTCATTCAAAAAGGTGCAGAGACACCTGAACCATTCGTGGCATTGAATTTTAAGCATTGGGAGGCTGATGCAGTGTTCCCACCACAGCTGCCTTTGTCTCTCCTCGGTATTCAGAGAACTTCAGTGCCCTGTGCAGGCTTCACTGGCCACTGACCTCCTGCCACAAATACTTCCTCTGCACAAGATACTGTCCTTGCAGTTAGGCT
>VZTT01040210.1:151575-198215 GCA_013400855.1 Buphagus erythrorhynchus | reverse complement strand
CTGATAGATGCTATATGTAATTTCTGCAACTGGGGTGATTTCAGTATAAAGTACTAATATATTTTCATCATTATTCTGCACAGGATTAAATTATTGTTTATCTGTTCTTTTTTATTATCTGGCAAGCAGGGAACTGTTAAATTTGCTGAATTTTTTTTTTGCACTTTGATTGCCCTTACTGATTTTATGTTTCCTAAAGAATTCATTGCTTGAGTCTTACTGATTTACAACTGTTTCAAGTAAAAGATTTGCAGTGAAATAATAAGTGCCCCTTGCAATATCGNTTCAAGTAAAAGATTTGCAGTGAAATAGCAAATGCCTCTTGCAATATCGTCATTGCCACATTTTGCAAACCAGAGCCATACAGCTGAAATTCTTTGATTTAGCAAACACTAAATACTTCTTAAGCTAACCAGGTCATTAACTGGGTAGGAAGTGTTTCTATTCATGATGTAGATAGGACAAAGCTGTGATTTCCTGCTCATTGCAGAGATTAAATAAGTGTGTCTTAAATTATGTGTCTCTCTTCACACATAATTTCCAATTTAACTGAGCTCAATCTCACACACAGCACTTCTTTTTCAGAATTTTTCCTTGGACCATGTGCCTGCTACTTTTCCAGGCCTGTTCTGGTAAAGCCATTTCTTGCACCTGCTTTCTCTGTGATTTTTTCCTGCATCAATGCTCCCAAGCAGTGCATGGCTGTAGGAGTAGAAGGGCAAAAAAACTCGAGGGCTTCTGACAACTTCTTTTTTCTGGTGATGCTTGGTAATGGATGCTGAATTTATGACAGTGACAGCCTGAATTTTGTGCTTGTTGCTTTTCAGCTGGAGATGGTTGCTGTGCCAGGAGGGGCTGCAGAAGGGAACCTAACATGAGGCTCTGCATCTTGGCTTGTTGGTCCAGCTCTGGCAGGCCAGTGGAATGGGCTGGTGAGTAGGCATCTGTTTTCCTTTTTATCTATTCCACAGGCAGCATGAGCCTGAAGTAGAAATGTTAAAAGCAGCTACAGGTGAGTGATCCAAAGGATTTCTGAATCCAGTGCCAGAGTGATATAGCAACCCTTCAGTGTGGAGAGACAGAGTTCAGGGAATTGCTGAGGAAAAAATAAAAAAGAAGGAAGGACAGTGGAAACTGTCATCAGCAAAATGCCAGAATATCTAGTGCCTGCCCTGCAGGGTTGGACCTATTTTCTTTACAATTGTATCTCCTGCCCACCTGCTCTCCACGTTCCTGGGGCCTGTGATGCTGTTTCATGGAAGGGCTCGACTGGTCCTGACAACTATTGCTGCTGCTGATGGGCAGCTGCTTGAGCTCTGATTTAATCTAGTCTTAACACTCTTATCAGAATGTTTCATTTCTCTGTGTTTGTTTTTTATTGGAAATGACTACTTTGTTAAATTGAGTGACTGTAATTAGGTAGTTGAATAATTAACTTTTTTCCCCCACTCCCTGTTTTGCTGTAGCAGACATTTTCTGGTGAAATGTAGGTCAAATATTCAGTATGTAAATATACATAAAGATTAGAGACTTTAGAAAGGAACTTTATTAAATCTCTGTGTTTTAAAACGAAATTTATTTGAACAAAAGTAATAGTAAGTAAAAGTTCTGTCCTGAACTGTGAGTTACTGGTCTTTCAAGAAGCTACAGTTGTTTAAGTTAATATTCCTTCAGTTCTTTTTAATGGAGGCATTGTGAGGGAAGAGGTTTTGCTTTCTGTGTTGCTCAGCTTCTTAATTTTGAAAAAACTAGTGGTTTTAAATTGAAATAGAACTGGTTTCCTTTCAATTCGCTCAAAAAAGCTGCAGGTGATGCTAAGGTGTTTAGTCAGTGATTTCAGCTATCTTACCAATGGAAATACCTTTAAAAGTATGGCAAAAGAATGTGGGTTTTAATTTTTTAATTTATAGATTGTAAGAGATTTGACATATTTAGTCACTGACATCTGTTAGAACTTAAAATATTAATTTTAAATGTTTTGCTCAATGAAAAAGAATGTTTATTTATCATTTTAAATTGTCTCTATGTCAATTTTTAAACAAGAAAAGGGTACATAAAAGGTATTCTGGAGCTTATTTTATTCTAACATAACTAAGCCCTAACTGCTGTTCAGCATAAACACAACTCCCCCTCAAGTCAACTTGAGCATTTGTAGATTTTCATCTCTGTTTTTTAGATTAATGTGACTGTTCAGTCATCCATCTCTCTCATTCCTTCTCAGGCCTTTTCAACTTCAAACCTGTTACCCACTTTCAACCCTTGTTTGATGAAAGCATTATTAAAATACCAAAGATAATTAATTAATGTAAGTTTTATGGTAACTGTTGCCTCATTAGAAGGACCAACTTTGCACTTCAGGCGAGGGAAGGGCTGTAGGTAGAGATAGCTCTGGTTAGACACTAGAAAATTCCCATAATGGAGAGCACCCCAGCAAGGCAAGTTTTATAAATTCTGATTTTCATGTGATAGTGAGGTTTTTTTCATGTCCCACAGTTTTGGTTTCCAACAGAATTTAAAAGGAAAAGCATTTTTCATTAACTTCTATCATGGTATTTTCTTTAAAGAGTTCACATCTAGGATTAGAGAAACACAATGAGCTACATGCTATAATTTAGTTAATCAATCAAATAAGAGACTATTCACAAATTGGGTATCACCATAGGTAGTTATGAATAGTATTTTATAACTGTACTGCCTGGCATAGATTATCTGTTAAATGTGGAGAGAAGATAATACCAAAGACCCCTTTAAAATGTATTTTTCTAATAAGAGGAAAAGGGGAAGCACAATGTTGAAGACGTAGAGTGATCTTTTGAGTAACTTGTAACTAAAAGATTTCTAAAATCATCAAAGCAGTTCCTTACCGATAGTGACAGGCTGTAAAATGTTATGTTAATTTCAAAATGATCTGTAACATACAGTAAAACTGCCATAAGGTGTCACTATAACCCAAGAAACTTTCAAATAAATTTCAAACATTATAGAATGTTTAGACTATAATGCTCTTGCCCAGCTACAATACTTTGCTTATATGGCTTTGTGAAATTAATAAAGGACCTATTTTTAATTAACAAACTGTATTCCTGTATGCACAGAAATCATCATCAAATGTATCTTTATTAGTGCAATGGTGTAGAAACTCTGCCTATTTTCTTTTTGTGGAGAAACAGACATACTTCACATAAGAACTTTCCACATAGAAATGCTTTAAAAACCCTGTTACAGTGAAAGGTAAGAAACAAGTACTTAATTAGCAGCTTTCAGTGAGGAAAATTATAAATAGGAATTCTTATTTCTATTGTTGTTTTACATGTTATTAGCATCCTCAGAGCCACTGTTTTTATTTTGTGTCCAACTGTGATCAGATGTCTTTCCTACCAGGAATCTGATCAGGAAGAAGAAACTAGAAACTAAAGAGGAATTTTTTTAACCATTTGGAATTTGTGCTGGTTTTGTTGCAGTTAGGGAAACAAACATAACGTCTGAAAATTTGATTTGGGCTGACTCAACATGCAGCATTTTTAACCTGTCAGGAAAGCACTCAATTCTCATACATGGTAAACTAGAAATCAGGATTCTGAAGTCTTTGAATCCATCTTCATTTATGGCAGAAAATTGTAGATGTAAAGCCATAGGTTTCAAAATCTGAAGGACCAGAGTGATCATTTACTCTAAACCTTCGTATAACATGGGATCCCAGGTCACCTCTTTTATCTTTGACATCAGATGCTGTAGATCTTGAAGGCTGAATTCCTGCAGTACCCTCTTTTCTATGTAATGTTGCAATGGCTTTTACAGGTGCCAGCAGAAACAGAGTCTCCACTACACTAGACACCACAAATACAAAAAAAAATCGGCTTCAGCCCAAAGTTTCATGCCTAACAATAAAATATGCTTGTCATCTGAGTGAACATCCTAAGGACATGGTTTAGTGGTGGACTTGCCAGTGCTGGGTTAACAGATGGACTCGATGATCTTAAAGGCCTTTTTCTGAAGCAATGATTCCATGAATCAATGAAACTACTTTTACCAAGGCCTTGTTCTTGGGCAAAGCCTTGTCAAACTCACAGTGCTGTAAACATTAAAGTCTGCCAACCCTAAGCCCTATGTGCAGGTGAAACGAATATTCATTATCTCTGCTTCATTATTTTGCTCCATTTGCAAGAAATGCAGGCATTTAAAACTTTCAAAGACACTTAGTTTTGAAACATCAAAATGTTTTGATTCAATTTAATTTTAAGAAAACTTAATTAAGAAATTTTAAGAAATTAGGAAGAGAGGTCACTCAGGATTTTCTGCCCTTTGAGCTTTTGGTAAGAGCTAAAAAGGCAGAGTCATCTCACTTTAAGAAAAGAAGGTTCCTCCAAATAACAAGAGCAAACTGTGATCCAGAAATTATCTCATAAGCACCAAGGGTGTGATCATATGGCCTTGAACTGAAAAGAAACTGATAAAAATTGACAAAGTTATTCTTGTGTATTTCCTCTGGAGGAGCCCAGCAGCCTTTGGTTATCATTAAAGTTGATCATTCAGCACAAAGCGAAGCATCTTTATGTCAATTCAGCAGAGACACCAAAAGGTTAAATTGACTTTCTTAGCATGTTAGTGCCAGGATGTCAATTACTGTGATAATTAAATATTTGTAAAGAGATCAAAATTTTGTATTTTACAAGCATTGGAAGAAGTGACTGCTTGGAAGACAATCAACAAACAAAATGTGTATGCTATCCAGTCTGCACTGAAACCAGTAGCAAAAATCTCTTAAATGTAGCAAAGACTTTACCTCACCCATTATATTGAGGAATCATTGGTAGGAGGAGCATAAAAATGGTATTTCAAGGCTTTCCAACAAAAGAAATAACTGTAACAAATTAGATAGCCTCTAGGTGTACGTTTACTTGTACCTGTAAAAACTACTGTTCCACAAAGTAATGTTTATTGCTAGTTCTGATATTTGCACACTTGGTTTTCTTAATGGGTTGCTACAACTCTGGATCAGGCCCTGTGTCTGCAAGGCCCAGCTCTTGTTAGGAAGGCACATCTCCTGTATGTGCACTTGACCAGTTTCAAGTTTTCTTGCAGCTCGCTTTACCCTTGAACACCTGAGGTAGTGATGGTACATGAGCACACAGCAGTGGCTGTCTGCATGCTGGTTTAGGTCTATATTGAGTCTAAAATACGGTTTTAATACATTAGTGGTCTCTGGGGTTAGGAGTCTATAGTTTCAGTAGTATCTATAAGCTATGTGAGCCATATAGTTCTAATTTTGCAAAATATTTCCTTACAATTGCAAGCAAATGCTGTGTCTTGGACTTAGACTCCAGCTTGCAAACAGCAGACTTAAAATGAAATTATATAATACATTGTGTTTTAAGGAGGTCTGAGATAGAAAAAGGAGAATCACAATGTGGTATAATTTTTGAAAAAGAAAAGTAGGGCATAGGTTAAAACAGGAAAGAAAAAAGCAGTAACAATGACAGCTGGGTCAATAAGGGCTATCATGTTAGGTCTTATCAAGGAAGAGTTCCTCAGCTGATGCTCTGAAACGTGTGCTGGGGTTGATGCCTGGGGCATTAGGATTAGTCCCACAGGTATTGCCATGGCCTCGTCAGCATATTCTTGTTGGGAATTGGGTAGTGCCCCTCTGGATGGTGCCCCAGCAGGAGCAGGGCACTGCAAAGCTGCTGTGACAGCCTCTGTAGCAGTGTTTTAGAATCCAGGCAGTTTGCTGCTCTGTGAGCCTGAGGAGAAGGAAACAGAGAAGCAGCACTGCTCCTGTTGAGCTGCCTCCCTGCAGAGAGGCAAGAGCAAGTAACACACTTTCTTTAGACCTTAGAGAAAGCATCAGTGAATTTCAAAAGGAGCTACTGCTATAGCACTGCAGAAGTGAAGGCAGTGAAGGATTGCAGAGTAAAGAGGAAATTGCTGTGGGAAATGTGTAATTCTGTTATGGTGAGGCAAGTGGTATTGCTAATGAGAGACCCCTACACTCTTGAGGGGAACATACCCTGCCAGGGGCCAGCCAGGATAGATCTCTGAGGGAGCCACTTGAACCAGCCCCAAATGCATGGAAGACAGACTTCAGACATCTGTGCTAAATGCAACTAGAGAATGTGTGGATAAGTGAACAAAACACTACATTTTAAGCATAACTCCTTTCTTGTGTCTGCTCTGTGCTCTCTTTATCCAAACCAGGACCAGAAAGATGAGTGNCTCCTTTCTTGTGTCTGCTCTGTGACCAGGACCAGAAAGATGAGCAAGATAAAACCCTTTTTTCCACAGCTGCTGGCAGGTATGGGTTTTGAACCACTTTCCAACCTGAGTTTCAGTCTTCCTAAGTGAATTCCTTGTGCTGGAGTTTGCACCATTTCCAGTTTGGAGCCAGGTTCTTCCATGGTTTCAGGTGTTCAGCTGCCATAAGAGCATTCAGGATGACATCTCAAATGCCAGCAGTACATGTTTGTTTACATGGAAGACAATTTAGTTGTGGAGTTTCACATGTATATATTCCCAAACCCATATGTTCCTCTGGGGTCTGGCAGTTGGCCTGCTGGGGTTCATTTTCTGTGTGCCTGGTGAAAATTGGAGAGGCTGCTTTAATGCACACACGTTTGTGTGTTGGGCCTTTCCATCATGGTGACCTTGCTGCTTTGTCTGTCTGCACACCCTAATGGTAAGCCAGGATTAGGGGTCTGGACTGAGAAACCAGGAGGAATTTCTTCCTTTTTTTCAGTTTGGAAATGGCCAGATGCAAGCCTGAGCAGTGTGAGGAGGAGGAAGAGGAGGTTCAGCTGCTCCCAGGGCAGCAGGACGTGCTGCAAGGAAGGTTTCTGGTCAGTCCTTGAGTTGGCAGCAAGAGTAGTTGCTGTTCAACCTAACTAGAGAGAAACACACCCAGAGATGCCCTGCTAGAGGCATGTGGGTAGGTAGTGCTGAGATCTGGAGGTACCCATGTTCTAAATGTTTGCTATGGGAGGACTGTTCTGCAAGGACAAATGTGTTGGATGTGCAGAGCCAACATTTCTCTAAGTCACATGAATTATTCAAAGAGGAGAAAGAAACTCTAACCAGTGCTGCAACAAAAGAGACTGCAGCAAAGCCAGACTCACAGCTCCTAAGTATGTTCCCTCTCCCTCTCTTCTTTCCTTCTGGTTCATACTAGGAATAAAGGATTTCAGTGAAAGCTGCTTGCCTGCCTCACATAACCCTGAGAAAATGTATTTTCCAACATCGCCTTCCTCAAAGTGGAGCTGGGGCAATCCAGATGTTTGGTGTTTGCATTATGAAGAGCTCTAAAACCCAGAGATTGGGGGCCCATGCAAGGAGCCAGCAGAGGAATGGAGTGGTGGATGGATAGTCCTTGCACAGCTTTGGCCCAGATTTACATCCCACTCAAGCCTACTCACTCAGTTCAAACACCCAAATGAGGAGTTTTTAAGTGAAATGAACTCAGATCCAGTTTGTTTCTCTGGAGGAATTGTTTTCTGGGTTTCTCTTTTTCTCGGATCTCTCTGTAGAGTCTGGATTCTGGATAGACCAAGCTCTGAACAGAAGTTATGGGGAGAGTGTGGCCCCTGAGCCTGGAAGGATAAGGACAGTGGGACAGGAGGGAGGGTTCAGAGCCATGGCCACTGGCTCAGGGACACCAGGTGGCCTGTGGCAGAACAGGAGCTGAGGTTGGTGGGTGGGCAGCTGCCTGCCCTCCACAGGGCAACTCTCAGCTGGGGACTTCCAGGGGAAATCAATTCTTTTTGTGCTGGTGGTCTGATAAGGCACTGACAGGTTCTTAATTTAACTTTCCTTGTAGGAGTGAGGTAACGTGCCAAACACAAAGCTCTGTATTTTTCTAACAATCCACAGAGTTTCTGCCTTCCCCCTCACCTAAAGGGAGGGACTGATAGGGGAGGGAATATATGAAATGGTTTGTGGCTTTGGTTTGGGTTTTTTTGCTTCTCTTTTTTTTTTTTCCTCTTAACTTGTCCAAATCCAATATCTGAGGCCTTGCCAAAAGCAGAACTTCTTCATTTGACTCCAGCCAGTATGCAGACATGATGAGTGGAGTGGTGGGCTGCATTTCCACAAGACTTTTCATTAAGTACTTTCTGTCATGCTAGGAAAAGTGTGTGTCATCACAGAGTCACACTGAGTTGGACTGGTTCACCTCTTCGAGCCACTGTGTGTTTCAAAAATGCAATGGATTCAATGTATGGCTGGTCTTCCATTGCTTATTCAAGCAGCACTGCACCAATGCCCCTCCATGTCTGTCTGCCCAAGGGCCCAGCAAGATCAATAATAAATGACCAGGCATGGGAAGGCATCTTTGGGTTCAAACCAGCAAGTGTGTTGGGGTAGGGGCCTCCCTTGGGGGAAGGGGGGCTACACAGTAAATGGGAACTGTAGCTTGCAATAATTCCCTCCCTGCAGAAAGGACTTGTAAATATTTAATAAACTTCTGGCCCTTGGTCTTATTAGCGAACTGGAGTGGCTTGAGGACAGGTATTGTGTCTGTTACTATAGCACCACCTTGCACAGGATCTCAGTGTGAAAGAGGCAGGGGAGGGAGGGAAGAAGGCAGGGAGGGAGGGAGGGAGGGATGCACTGAGCCCCAGCGAGCCAGGCTGAGGTTTGCCTGTGGAGCAGCAGCACCTGCAGCTCCCAGTGCAGCCCCCGGAGCAGCTGCCCCGCACAGGTACCCACCCAGCACGGCTGAGCTGCTCCAAGGGCCACGCCGAGTCCCCGAGTGCTCCTGAGGGGGCTTCACTCCACAGCTTTTCCCTTCTGGCTTTGCAAGATCATTCTTTATTATTTTTAAATTTTTTTTTTAAATTATTTTTTACCCGCTGCTTTCTTGAGCAACTGGTTGTTGTTGCAGAGGATACCGAGGGGACTGGTGGAGGCTCCCAACTCTGGCATTGGGAAATATGACAGCAGAAGTGAATGCTCGTTAACACAAGGGATTTACTGAAGAAAGACAAAATGCCTTTCAAAGGGCTTGGTTCACTGAAAGAAAGATTTTTCAACCCAGGAAAGGAAGAGGTGAAGAACACCATTAGTGACTCGCTGGGGAATCTGAGAAGGTAAAACCCAACAGAAAATTCCCAGACAGGTCCATTGATTCAATTTATTAAGAAAAATGCAATATAGAAAAAGTGTATAAACATAAAACAGAATATAGAGTTGCAAAATTCATATCTGAGTACAGAGGGTGAGCCAGCTTGCTGTAAGACAGATGTAAAAGGAGCAGTTACAACAGCATATGACTGTAGAGCTTAGAATATTTATATTAAATAAAAAAAGGTGAAAATAAATTATGAAATAATGTTCTAATATCAAAAAGAGCTTGGAAAAGTGTTTAATTTAAAAAAACTTTTAAATAATTAAATGTGACTAATTCTGTGGTTTAGCTTGCATGAGAAAAAGCAATAATTTACTGGGAATTAACACTCCCAATGATGCCACTCTTGAAATTAGACTTAATGTTTCTAAATTACAGGTTTGGGGTTTTTTAAAACTTGTTCCAAATCAGTAAGAGAAAATATATTGTATAAAGATGTGTATGTGTGAGTTTACTAGCAAATTAGAGAGAGAATAAGGAGAAGCAGCTGTTTGCTAGCAAAAGCAGAAAAAAGATTAAAGATCTGCATCTTAACCTGATGGATTTATGAACCAAGAAATGGAGGATTTTTATTTTTAGAGAAATGACAATCTGATGTAAAAATGACCAGTTTCATAAAGGAAAATATATTTTTCATTTAAATAGAAGATTATTTCTGTTAGTAATGGCTGCTGGCAACACTTATTTGTATAATCAATAGATGAGAGCCAGAGGGGTTAGTGGCATTTCTGCCATGCTTGATGTTGTGTTTTAAATCTTTGTGTGGATCAGGCCAACATTTTAACTGAAGGTGTTTCTAGTAACTGAATTGTGTTGGCTTTCATATCCACCCTTTTGCCTTCTAGTGGGAATGCTATTTTTAGTCAAGGCATAGTTCTTGGTATCTCTAAACAAGTCTTTATCACAAATAAATGTGTAAAAATTTACATATATCATACTCCAATTATTCTATTTCTTTATCATATGAACAGAGTATCTGTGTTCTACACAGTTTCTACTTAACTTTTTTTAATTTACAGCGTTACAGATGAAGCCTGATGTTTTGCTTTTTTTACTTTTACAATACTCTACAGTAATTTCAGGAAATCTGTTTATCTTTTGGAACATTAATTCAAGTCATTTATTCGCTGATAAATTCTATTTGCTGTGGGCTTTGCTGGCCAATTTAACCAAATACCTGTAAGGTTTGTATCTAGTGGATTTGTGATGTGGCAGTACAGGCTCACTTTAGACTATCCAGATTGCTCTCCTCTTGTAGCCATGTATTAAATATGTCATATTGGTTCCTACACAGTTGATAGTACAGGCAGCCAACTTCAGCAACACTGCTCCTGAATCAAATTAACCTAAATATCACTTGAGATATGAGAAAGTTTGCTGAACTTAATTATTTTTTGTTTTAAACATAGGTATCTCAGAGCCTTCCTTAGAGGTACCAATGAGTAGAGGAAATAATCCAAACTATAAAACCTTTTTACTATGTCTGCAGTCAGATCTAAGTAAGAATTGCTGCAACTTGAGAAGTCTTGTAAGAAATATGGAGTCAGATTTGAAAGGTTCCATAAATGAATGAAACATGCATGTTTTTAATATGAACTTCATTCTCTACAGCTTACTCTACAAATGAGAGCTTGTGTAAAAACACACTTGTGTTTTTATATGGTGGTACGTGTACCTATATACCAGCTGCAACCTTGACTTTGCTCTTCGTCCAATCCAATTGTCTTTAATGTGGTGAGAATCAGCAAAGAATTTGGTTTCTCTTCTAGCATTCATCATAGTTTGATGAATTATTATAATGCACATCCTTGATTAGACCTCCAAGTGTTATTTCACTGACTGTGGTGTGTTGATGTCAAAACTGGCAAAGTGGGTAGAAAAATCCACTTTAGCTTTGCTAAATATGCCTTCCTGCCACATTTCCTCTGTCTTGAAAACAAAGAGAGCAGACCCAGAAGCTGATGCCTGGCAAGAGCAGCTGCTCCATAGCAATTGTCCACAGTCCAGCTCAAGTGCTAAAGCACAAGCAGCATAAAGCAACCTAGTGCCTCCTGACAGATGTGCTTATTTGTTGGGTGCTGCAAAATAAGAGTCTGCTCATAGGAGGTGACTTTAGTGTGTCTGGGTCCTGGAAGGGAGGCAGGGGGGACTGAACTGAGAGACCCAAGAGCCATTTTTTTTTCGGGCTGTTGGCAGCAGTTTAATTTGTGAGATATTAGAAGAAGTTTTAGAATATGTTGTAAGTGCTTTGTATAAAAATTTTTTAATGCACAAGTGTTTTCTTCTTGAGTAATTTTATACAGTGTGGCAGTAAAAAAAGTAGTTAGAGAATTCAAGGCTTGGGTGAATGAATATCAGAGTTGTGGCTCTGTCATCCTCATGTTTCTCAGAAAAGAAAGATTTCATGCAGATCTTCCTGATAGACACGAACACTTTGGTCCTTCTGTGAACTTACTGCAGTCAAGGAAAAAGTCAAAGGCTGAAATAAGATCTTAGGCTCTGCCAACTCAAAGGATTTCAGGAGTCCTGGACCAGCTAATGACAACTGTGGGCTTCCTGATGAAGTGGGAAGTGTTTTAAGTGAGTTTACAGCCCAATATTGTCACTTTTAATGTAAAAAGACATATGGGCCATACCACATGGCTGATGTATGAAGTGTAGCCCTGATAGGTGGAGTTCTGACTGCTGTAGATGTCCCTAGCTGAATTAGCCTAAATTGCTGAAAACTGCATCTTGAAGCTGGGTGAGACGCTTGCACTGGGCAGGGCTCCTCTGAGAGGAATAACTCCATGATCCAGCACTGACAGATGTTCCTTCTGTGCCCAAGCAGGGAGAGTTTAGTGCCTCCCAGACTGTGCAGTGCTGTGAGCACAGCGTGGGGTGTCCGGCCCCAGCTGATGCACGAGTGGTGCCCCTGTACCAGCGTTAGTGCAAGGGCACGGTGCGCTGGTGCAGCGCTGCGCTGCAGCAGCCCAGGGGCAAACACCGCTCCAGTGCTCAGCACTGCACTGAGCAGAGACTGCCCAAAAATTCCTGAAGAATTAATAAGATCTTAGGAGATTGTATCTGCTTTTGGATTAATGATACTTTTTGATAATTACTGTATAGGTTTCTGAAGTTAAACAGGGATCACTGTAGTTACTGGATTTGTAGGTGTGAGCTTTGAACATTGTGTATGATTGTGCTCCAGCTGCCTGTGAAAGACTGCCACATCTGGTGAAATCCATTCTAGAATGTTTTAGCATGACAAATATTAACATTTGCCTGCTACTGTAGAATCAATGATTTTTAATAAAATGAAATTAAATTCTAGTATGCCAAATTTATCATTTAAAGAAAGAAGTAATTCCTCTGCTAAAACCCCCTTAAATACAGGGTGCTGAATGTATATGTGCTCTAGGGATTTTATTTATTGCTGATAGGGATTTTCAAAATTTCTTTCATTATTTCAAAATTCTGTATATGCCAGAGTAGGCATTCAATAAAAAAGAGAAATTTTGCATAAATTTATTATGGGCACATATTCAAATAACTTAGCTTTTCTTACTTGCCAAGGGTTATACATTTGCTGAAAAAAAGAAAATCAGGTCTAAGGAGTGAACATTTCCTGTGCAGGAAAATGCATGCCTGCATCTCCTGCATGAGGCTGATAATTAGAGGAGAGCACTGGCCCTGAAGCAGTTTTCTTCTAAGTCATTCGTCTACAACTAGTAAAAATTTTCACTGACACTAAGAAAATACATGGATCAATTGGAAGATAAATTTCTCATTGTTTTACAGAGTTGCCACATCTTCATTATGTACCTGTTCAGTAAACTAAAACCAAAAAGCCAGTGCAGTCACTGGCTATGTGAATGTCTGCATTGCTCTAATACCTGTGTGTTTGGACTGCTACTGAAAAACAGTTTTCTCCAAGACAAACCTGGTATAGAGGCATTGAAATTAATCTCTGGGGGTGGGAAATAAACTGTGTGGATTTGGGGTGATGGATCAGTTCTCAACTTGCTTCTTTTACTGAGTCAAATACAACAGCAGAATAATTAATTTCTCTGCAGAGATAATATTGGTCCATAGTTCTAGTCCTAGGTCACCACTTTTAGCACCAAATTTGGAGCAGAAGGATGTTTTCACGCCTATCTGAATTGACAGCCAGTTGAAAACGTCCAGATGTTTTGGCTTTGCATGAATTGTCTAATCTTTGCCAGCTGCCCAAAATAATGCACCCACTAATGTCTCTCTTATAAATAGAGCCTGGTAAAGGTACAAATATTTGGAAAATTGTTACTTGATTTAATTCCATCAATATCTTATATTCTGTTAGAGGAAGACAAATTATTTCTTTTGGCTTGTTAATAACACTTTGGAGAAGACAGCAGTTCCGAAAAATAATTATTCAATAGTTTTTTCACTTCTTAAGGTCTTTATTTTTGGTGTCTCATTGTGTTTACACCTACCTCTATTAATACTTAGAGCATGGAATGTGTGTTGTCTTCTTTTTAAAGTGCCTGACTGAATTAGTCTCAGTACTCCCATTTCACTAACAAATGCTGTTTCCCTGCAGGTGAATATTGGAAATTTTATATTGGAAAGATACATTTAAATACACAAGAAGCCATACTTACCACCTATATCTGCAAACTGTCTATTGTAGAGTACTATCTGTTAGATTATCGGTAGTACATTAAACTTACAGCAACTGGGGAAAGCTGTGATTAAACCCAAGCTGTGATTAAACTGTCCCAAAAAACCCAACCCAGTCAGATGTAGCCCATCCATGTATGCTCTGTCAGCATTTGTTTCCAGTTGATTTTCATACTGAAAACTGAGGTTTCAAATAAATTTCAAATACATACATTAGATTTCAAATGCACTCAGCCAGATGTGTGAAAGAAGGCAATAAGTTAATCCTTATCAGAAAAGAGTGAATGAAATAATTTCATCCTTTTACATGGCAAGCTGTGCTTCCTTTAGGTTTATTAACTATTCATATTTTTGCAGTACTCCATGGTGGGCACAAAAAGAGCTGGATCCTGAGCTCAGTGCTTCAGAATGATGCCAAAACTGAAAGGCTGCTGATCAAGGCCTCTCTTAGTAAAGGCTTAACCTTAAGCTCATGGTTAGTGTCCAATGGGTTAGTCACATATTCACAGCCAGCCATGTCCTTAAGTGTTTCAGCACGTCAGAAAAACCATAATCGCATTTTAAAATAGGCCTGGACAGGTAATGTTAGAAAAGGAATTACCTAGCTCTGTTCTGGACAGGTAATGTTAGAAAAGGAATTACCTAGCTCTGTTCTGGTGGGTGTGTCTAGTTCTTTCTTACCTCACCTTTCCTACTACAGACTTTGCCTGATCCTGCAGCACGATGTTAATAGCCCTAATCAGATTGAGAGACCAAATTAAATTTTAATTGCACTATCATGCAATTCCAGATTGCGTGGGAGTGCCATTTTGTTTAATATGAATATGTCAGCTAGATTGTCTGTAGGACAAAGAAAGGGTGGATATGCAAAGCCTGAGGAGCTGCACTCCTCTGTTAGTTGGTAGCTGATATAACTGGGAGCCATTTGCTCCCATTCAGACCCCATCCCTGGCACCTTCCCTCCCAGGTCTTCCCAACTGCACTGCAGTTGCAACACCAAATTTGATCCCAGGCAAAGCCCTTTCAGCCTCTACTGCTGAGGAATGGTGAATCTACTGCCCAGAAAGCCCCTGTTTGCCTTCAGATCTCATTTCATAGTAAGTATTTTACACAGAGGGCAACATGTTCCACAATAGGTGTTGCAAGGGTTCACTTTGGAGTAGATGAAGTCTTTGTAGTGGCAGGATGTTTCCGAGAAGAGGGAACATGTGACTTCAGATGCCTCCAGGCAGAGAAAGTCTGGACCTGTCTCTTTTGTGTCTTTAATAGGGTATCTGATGCCAGAGATGTTTCTCCTCTGCTGTACTGCCCTGATTTTTGTCTCACAGGAGAAAACAAATTCTAGGGAGTTGGGGGCTGAGTGAAACCATGCTTTGTGTTGTATTTGCCCTTTTTCTTGAAACGTACTGGCAGCTCTGCTTAGTAGATCTGGTTAGAAATTATGGTTAATTTAATAATACGTAAATTTTCCTAAGAATCGATGGAATTTATCACAACAGGCCTCCAGTTAGATCTCATAGTTATGCCCATGAATAGCCTGTGAACATTTTTGCAGCTGGCTGTCTGGCTAGATGGCTCAGATGTGCAAGCTTCAAGAAGTCATTCAGGAAAAAGTGTAGTCTCTGCTAACCTTTCATGGCCCAGGTGAGTGAGCATTAACTCACCTCACTGCCAGGACACAAGCACCTCACGACTGGAGTTAGCAGGTGGCCGGAGCGTGGAACTGCCCATCCACACTTCAGCCAATGGCACTGGCGTTTTGTCTTTCTTCACCTGTTAGGAAGATGGATGGCACCAACGTGGAGGAGGAGCCCCTGGAGCTGACGGCGGAGGGGCGGCCCGTGCCGGCGAGCGGCCGGCGGCCAGCGCTGTGCCAGTGCCACTGCTGCGGCCTGCCCAAGCGCTACATCATCGCCATCATGAGCGGCCTGGGCTTCTGCATCTCCTTCGGCATCCGCTGCAACCTGGGCGTGGCCATCGTGGAGATGGTCAACAACAACACCGTCTATGTCGATGGCAAGCCAGAGCTGAGGGTGAGAAAACATCTTCCTCCCGCTCCTCTGAGCAGATCCCATTGCAAAATCACCCAAATGCCACATAGCACAGTCCTGTGTATACACAGAGTAAAAATACAGAAGGAAGGAGACACATCAGTCTTGATGCACATAGATGTGCAGGCACTTAAGTCCTATTTATGTGATGAAGTCCCATTAAAAATCTTCAAGATCTGAGGATTTTCAGTGTCATAGAGAGGATATAAGTAGCAGAAATGAGAACAGAATTAGTTTGTGTGGACACTGTTAGGGGCCTAGGAAAATTACAGCCAGGAAAATCATTCCCGGGCTGGAGTTTCTCTTGGTTCTCTCACAGCTTTTTCCCAAGATGATAATGTGTCAGCTTCAGTAGGGAGATTTTCTCCCAGGATGACAACTTGGTCAAAATAGAATGGAATTAATAACATTAACACCTGGTACCAACCGTGGGACTCATCCTGAAGTGCTGTCTCACGGGCGTTCTCTCAATTATCCAAAGAGCTACTGTCTTGTCCTAGCTCTGTGGAATATGCTATAAAAAGTACCAATCATGTTCTCAATAAATGTCTCTCTTTCCTATCTTGGAAGATGACCATGTAGCTGTGTGTCTTATTTCTGCTGCTTCTAAAGGGTTAATGCCCTAACCCACAGCTGCAAGTTTGCACATCTCCCGGGTCTCTGATCTGTCAGTTGTAGACAGATTTTGCTGTGGTGGCAGAAGCTTTTGCTTTTTATTCTCTCTCAAGGAAATGTGCTCTGATGCTGCTGCAGAAGGAATTATCAATTATTTTATGTAGGGCTGCAGCCACTACAGTCATATCAGTGGATAGTTTTCAAGATCTTAAAGTGGTCACTGGCAATAAGGCATCAGGTTTTTGACAATGTGGATTGTTGTCTGGAGTTATTAAGAGCTAGGAGCCAAGCTATTTTCAAGTTTGCAGCAGTCCACAGCAGATCCTACACAGCTTTATCAATGCACCCAGCAGGTGCAATCCATACTTTAGCATTGCCCATCCTCCCTTGATATTTGGCTGTGATTTCAAGTGTCACTTTATGGATTTTATGCTTGAATCTCTACATTTATTCTACTTGTTGACTTATTTTTGGATAACTTTTGAATTTTTTGTCCTAAGAAAATTCACAGGAATCTTGGCTCTTGAATGAAATGCTGTGCAAATATTTATCAGCTTTTCTCCTAGATACTTTAACTTTGGTAAAGAGTGCAGAAAATGTCTATCATAAATTTCCAATGTTAAATGTATGCCTGTCTCCATGACTCATGATCATAGGAGCCATGCTTAGACTTCCTGCTGAATTCATATTTATTCAGTCTAATCTCTGCTCCCCATGATTCTGCTGGGACTTCCAGATTCTGTGCTTAAGCAAGAGAAATATGTGCTTGCATATGTTGGGAAGCTCAGAAGAGGTAATTTCAGAAAATGGGAGTAAATTCCTTCCACAAATCTAAACTCATAGTGTTTGGGCACAAGCACCTCCTGAATTAGGAGGTACCTTCTTCCATATCTCATGGTGTTTCTGCCTTCAGAAATTAACACTACCTAGAAACTCAGCTGGAAATCGCTAGTAGAAAATTAGGTGTTTACAGAAGTGCTTCAGCACAGGAAAGCGGGACACATCAAGATGCATACTGATGGGGAGGAAAACCCTTTAACCTTCTGTAAACATGTCTGGCTGATTAATGCCATCTCACTGTAGGTCAAACAATGAGCTGTTTTACAGTTTTCTTCTTTGTGAGCAAAAAATCAATGTAGTAAGAAAAACTGTTTTCCTTTTAACATGCAGAAAGTAATATTAAAAAAAAAGAGATGTTAAGGCTTATCACTACAGTTGCCAGTTCTCTGTGGTATTTTAGTGACAGTTTTAATTTTGAATTAAAAAGGTATCTGTGCTGCTTCCTCACAGAATTCTTAGCCACCTTTCCCAGATATGTGATTAGCATGAAAACAATCATAAAGCACAACATCATGGTTTCTTTTTGCTCCAAAAGAGTTCTTCAGAGCTGAGGGCTCATGGAGAAAAAGTTAGCATTGACCTTACAATAGTGTTTATACTGATTCAGGCTCAGAATGGAGGGCAGAAAGGGCACTCTTTCTTTGCTTTATTTTCTCTATATTTTGCCCTGGGCATTGACTATCCCTCTTCTGAGCAAGGTATGTCAAAAAATGTCATCAGAAAATAGATTCAGGAAGACCTCGAGAAGACTGAAACTGCTGGGTATTCAAGGATGAGGTGTATAGTAAAAGCATTACTCTTGGCTGCAGTCATTTTTGGCTAGGAACCACCTATGACCAGCCTATGGCTGTCCTTCTGTATCCAAATCCAGCCCTACAACTGGCATCACTTCTAACAAAAGATAAACTAGTCACCGCCTAGTGTCACCTGGTTTTATTTTCAGATTGCTTTGTTTTCAGATGTTCTCCTCGCCCCCAACTCTTTTCTGCTCCCATGCCATGTAATGCTGACAGTAGATGATCAGAGTTCAGCCCTGGCAGGGACAACCATGAACAAATCTGGCCAGGAAGCAAATCAACTCAAAGAATTTAGGCAAGCTTGATAATCCTGGGAAAATGGATATGTCCATTGAAAGGTATCAGGTCCTTCTTATAACTCTGAGCAGTCTTGAAAGCAAAGGCTTCAAGTTTAAGGAGCCCAGGGAAGCCGTGGCAAGTGGCAAAGTTGAAGGTCCAGCAGTAGCCACTTTATGGCTTATCCTTTCCTGCTTCTAGGAGCAAAATCTCACAGGAGAATTGAACATCCTTTTGCCTTAACTGGGGACATTCAAGCTCAGCAATCCAGAGCAGCCAGTGTAAAGAGGCTTGATTTGGAGCACGGGGAGCACGATTTCTGTGTGACTTCTAAGCAATAGTTACCTTACAATGAGTATGCTTTATCTTGCAGCATGTGTCCCATTTCCTTTACAGTCAGCCCAATTCAACTGGGATCCAGAGACTGTAGGACTCATTCATGGCTCTTTTTTCTGGGGTTACATTGTGACACAAATTCCAGGAGGGTTCATCTCAAACAAATTGGCTGCTAACAGGTAAGAAAACAACAAGCAAACGAAGCAAACTAATTAAGCTTTAGAGCCTGACAACTGCTTTACACTGTGTAAATGAGAATTACTAAAATAGCGAATTAATGTGTTCCAGAAATGCACATCTGAAGCTGAACATTCAGTATTTATGTCTGTAATCAAAAATTATTTCAGAGAACAAGACTTCCATTATGGGTCTATTGCTGATTCTTTCAATTTAACTTGTTCATCTCAAATATTTACACATTTTTTCTCTAAACAGTAATGTTTTCTGGAGAGTTCAAGGAAAATCACACCTAATTATTCCAACAGTGTTTGAAGCATTTGTCTTTAAGAAGTTGCCTTAGTGCTTTTTAGTTGAACTTAACACCAAACAACAGTTTTCCAGCATCATTTGGTCTTCCTCCTTTAAAAATTCCCTGTGGACTGAAGCTGGGCATAAGGGAATTACAGAACTATTTGAGTTCTGAGGTCACAAATCTATCCTCGTGCACACAAATATCCTTGCCATGGCTGGATACAGTACTGACTGTAATTAAGATTGCATAGAATTTCTAATAGAGCTTCCTGATTTCTGCTTGGTGAAGTCTGAGAATCAGTATAGATTTTTTTTATGATCAATGTGTTTGTCAGCCAATTTTCATTTTTTTTTTTTTTTTTTTTAAATTCAACTGCTTTTGAAAATGTGAATAAGAAAAGTAGCTAATTTTCTCAATGTTAACTTTGGTTTTGGACTTCAAAAGGTCTTCAGAACTTTGAACGTGATCACAAGAGAGTGGGAGATTTTCTGAAGACAGCTGGTTGTGAATGAGCTCATGAGATGTGCATTTTAAGGGTATTTGGGATCTACAGATTTAAAATTTAAAAAAAGATGGCTGGTACTAACTTCATTCTCTGCAAACAAGATATGACATCTGCAAACAGTGTCAGGAATGGAAAAGGTCTTTTAAGGCACGTTACGTGTTGTACTTTGCCCCAAATCAAAGTACTTTGCTTTCAGCATTCTGCAAAGAGCTACAGGGGGTTACAAGACTGTCTGGATGTTCTTCCCACTTATATGCCCTTGTGGAAATTTCTCCAGAACTGAGTAATCTCACAGAGTTGTCCAGACTGTTCAGTGCCACTCTCTTCTGTCCATAACCAAGAGTTACTCAGAATTTGTTTCGCACTGCTTCTTCAGCACTGTTCGCATCCTCAATTTTTCATTTCTCTACCGCGTAACAATGCCTAGGCAGAATGTTTTTCCATCTGCCGAGTAAGCCAAACAAATTAGCTAAGCTTAATCACTTCTCCAGCCTTTCTATTCTTGCCACCAGCTTTTGCAGCAGAAGGGCACCAAAACACATATGTTCACACTGTTGGCTGAATAATTCGGCATATTATTAGTTTAGCTTTTGTTTCCTTAATTTACTTGCAAACAGTAAAATCAACCATGTTTACACTGTAACTTGATGTGCTCTGTCAGCAGAGTGTTTCCTTAATTACAGGCTATGTGCAAGCACAGAAAGCTCTGCATTTATCCCTGTGAGAGTTTCCAACTCAATCTAATGCTATACTACAATATCACATAATGGATTTGCCCATCATAACAGGGTTTAGGAGTAGAATTTGCTGAGGAGCAGAAATAGCTCAAGAGCTAAGATCAAAGAGAATTTCTATTTGCAGTACTAGGCTCACTAAGTCCATGTTTTTCCTTTATCCTTTGTTTACCAATCCAATTTCAGCTTAGGTAGGTTCACCACTGGTGCCAAGTTTCAGTTTCAGAGGGGTTATTTGCTAAGATACAGGGCAGGAAAACAGGGGTTCTGTGGCCAATGAACCCACCAGCCCTAGAAAGAGGAAAAACTTTCTTTTGTCCCAGCTGCACTCTGGAAATTAGATTCTATGCTATTACTGACCTTACAGATTTAGGCAAAGACTCCTTTGCCACTTGTTTAAACTGTGCAACCTTGAGCATACATATGGATGACCCACCCCAGGCACTTCTCTAATGTACATAATTATCTATAATATTGTGGGATTCAAATTGATCTCATAATGGCTGAAAGTATTGAGTGCTTTATGAGTTTGCACCAAAACCCTCTAACACTATGCAATTTACTCAATACATTCATCCAGATTGATGTGATCTGCATTCCACCAAAAAGTTCATCAACCATTTACTGAAACCATCCCTTTAACTAGCTGCTTATCCTCAAACACACATCTAAATGTGATTTCAGCATTTTTTGGTGGATGCATGAAACCTGAGGCACCTCTTGATATCAGTTTTCAATAAGATCACCTGCTAGGCAGAGGAGTCCCTAGCTGAAGTCTGTTTTGATCCAAAAGTAGCAGCTGCCCAGGGGTTGTGGTAGAGAGGACAGAAGAATATGTGAATGAATTGAAAAAAACTGGAATATTTCTTGTCAAAGTGGAGACTAACTTCTTTGGGATAAATGGCAGTGAATTGATGAAAAGATGCTGCCTCTGTGGAAACAATACTCAACCCTTTAAATAGTAGCAGAAGAGTGATTGGTTCTAACTCAGTATAAATGATGCATTACAACCTAGGCATATTAAGAGCTGGCATTAAAATAAGTAGCAGAGATTGGAAATTCAGTCTTTAGAGATAGCTTTTGGATAATTAAACATGTTCTCTTTGTTATAGTTTCTTCTTTCACATGGTTATTAATTCACATGGTTTGCTGTAGTTCCCTGAGTCAATAGTGTTATAAGAGACCTGATATTTCTATTAGTGGTAAGAAAGCAAAAGGCAAAAATCTTTTCTTCAGGGATCACAGCAGAGAGATAAGTAATACTTGTTTCTCAGTTAAATGTTTACTTGGCTTTTAAAGCAGTCTCCTAAATGTCAAGATATGACTGTGGGCTTTGTATTCCAACTCATATTTAAAGACTATTTTCTGTATAAATCAGGTTCTTTGTCACTTTTCTCTGCCAGTCTACTCAGCTTCTTTGCTTTTGTGCTCATCTGTTTAGTGCTTTCTTTTCACTTAGATGATGAGGTGTCTAGGCATGGGCTGTTGCTTTTGTCAATAGGTGTAGAGAATTTAGATAAAACAGTGTTGTTCTCTGACTGTAAATTTTTCATGCTACAACACAACCATTAATCCTACTGTGAATAAGACCAGACACAAAAATGAAGTCACATATATTTCCTGTGAAAAAGTTTTCAGAGACTGAAATGAAAACAATTTAAATACTAATTAAAAAAAAAATTGTAAAAAAATATTTTTAAATAAGTTTATAAATATTTTGAAGTGGAACATGAAAACACTTCTGAAGAATAGATAATAACTGTATTCCCTTTCATGCTACTTTTCTCTATAGGGTATTTGGGGCAGCTATCTTTCTAACATCTACACTGAACATGATCATCCCTTCTGCAGCAAGAGTGCATTATGGCTGTGTGATGTTTGTAAGGATTCTTCAAGGTTTGGTGGAGGTAGGAGCACACACCATTTTGGTCCTTTCAAACAGAGCTCGATTTTGAGATTTGGTTCTAGAAGTTCTAGGATCTCTTTCGACCAGGGTTTCTGATCAATATGTGGTTTTACTTGTTACTGATTTTGAGATGATAATTTTTTAATTATACTGATTTATATTTGTAAGTTTACTTAAAGTAAGGAAAAATGTATGTTTCTGATGCAGCAATTTGAGTTATTTTAGTTTTCTTGTGCCATCAACTGCATATGCTAAACAGTGTTTTTACCTCAGGACATATTACTATTCAAGTAATAGGTAATTCAGATTAGTTTGACATCTTCATACTCAAGCAATTGAGTTCTTCCAGACTTACCTAGTCATTCCTATATCATTCCATGGTGACAAACAGCTAGGCAGTAGGGATAGTATCAGCACCTACTTCAAGTGGAATGCAGTGGAAGCAAATCATGTGATGTGTGAAATGTCTGCCAGGGCGTCACGTACCCAGCCTGCCACGGGATGTGGAGTAAGTGGGCCCCGCCGCTGGAGAGGAGCAGGTTGGCTACCACTTCCTTCTGTGGTGAGTTGATGGGCTGATGTGGCTTATGGAAACATGTATCCCTATTAGATTTATTTTATTAATTTCGTTATTTGAAGGAGATGCTTAGACCCTCTGCCCTTTGCTGCAATCAGCTTGTACCCTAAGCTTAGGAACTTGTGAGTCCTTTTTTTTGTTTAATATGTCGTCATTTTATCATTTAAAGCCAACACTCAAAGTGGCTCTCATAATAAACTAAAATGAGTCTAGAGGTTCACATGAGAAAACTTATATTGTATTTTTTTTATTTGTTTCATCTTTAGGGATTCCATTTATTATACATACTCAATGGATGCTCCTAAACAAGCACACACTTTAAAATTAACTGAAAAGGACTTCAGTACTTTAGGCTGGTTGCCCAATATACTGCAGGGGAGGTGATGTAACTTCTTGCCAATAGCTGTTCTGCTTCATTCTGTTTTGAGTTATGATCAGACATGTACTTTGCTCTCTTCTCTGTGTCCCTTTCCAATGCTGACAGCTGAAGATGAATGTCTGTAGGAGTAAATGTTCAGTAAAAATGTAAAAGTCACGGGAAAAAAAATTCTGTCTATCAGCAGTGGAGTTGTATGGCTGGGGAAAATACAGCACTAAAAAACAAGATAAAGGATAAAATGAGGAGTGAAGCAAGTAGAAAAAGTTCCATGTTTGTATATTATGGGAATTTTATTTTTACTACAGATGGCTTCAGGTTTTAATTATTCAGGTGTTTTCACTTCCTGCAGAAGAAAAGATCCAAAGAAAAGCCTCTCCACCCTCAATCTTCCCTCCTTGAAATTCCTAGCATGACATCTCTAGAGAAGGATCCATCCTTCAGCCTGACACCCATTTTAGTGGCTACAGATCACTGATCCTTGCACTTGAAAGGTGCACAGGAGCAGTGGAAAAATTAGGAAAATCCAGGTTAAGCAGGTTCCTGGTTCTTCCATCTACATTCTGGCCTAGGGCTTTTCTGTAGGAAAGTTGTAGGAAAAATTAATTACATGAAGATGAGGGAGAAGGATCACTGTGAACCATTGCAGAGAAGTATTTGCTAATAAGTAGAGCATTAACAAATGTGTATTAACAAAACATGTACTATTCTCAAAACCACAAGTATCTCATTTCCTAGAATAATTCAGAGCAACACTCTTCACATGTAAGGCCATTGGCACTGCCTTGCACTGGAACCTATTGTCTAGATTGCACTTAAATACTCATCTCTTTCCGCAAGACATTTAGAAATATATTTCACCAGTATTATGTATTTCCCAATCAGAAACCTTGTCACAGACAACATTTTTATTCTTTTTTATCCCCCTGTCAACATTTGTCTATTTATTCCAGCTGTTTGTTTGTGCTGTTGATATGATTTAAATATGGTTACACAGACTCAGAGTTGGTTTGAACACCCTCTCCACTACCAGTGCTTGTGTGGTCATGGGTCTAGGGCCATGACAAGAGCATCCCAACATATCTGCAGTCAGCAGGATTCCTCCATGAAGCTTCTGAAACTTGGTCCATCATCTTCTCCAAAAGTCACCTCATACACCACAGTGCCAGGCGTGATTTCCCACTCAAGTGCATACATATAGCTTATGCCTCTGTAGTGGTTTGTCATCAGTCTTGGATTTGCAAATCCTATTTCCCTACAGGGCACAACTCTGCAAAATGAGACTGGTGACCCATGAGGGATCAGTGCTTCTTGTCACCCCAGTCAAAATTTTGCAGCTTCCATCCCATTCTCCATGTTCATAAAAAATCAAACACATCCCTCCAGCTCTGCTCTCATGAGCACCTGTCTGGATCATCTGCTCTGAAAGCTGGGCACACCTACTGCACTGATGTGTTTTACTGATCTGTTTTCTCTTCAGGGTCTTATGCAGGTGCAGTGGTGGCCATGCCCCTGGCAGGTGTGCTGGTACAGTATATAGGATGGTCATCAGTCTTTTATATTTATGGTGAGTTGTCTAACATGAAGGACATCTGCCCCTAGATCAGTACTGCTGGTCGTTTACTAAAACCTGTCTAACAAGGATGGATCAAAGTTGTTTTGATGAATGAAAAGGTTGCAAATAGGTGCTCCAATTTATTCCCTACTTCTTGCAGATTCTGAGAGCTCTCATTTCATAATCATCTGTTATAAAAGATTGTAAAATTGTAATGACCAGGCTGCAGCCCATGGTCACCCAGTGACAGGATTGGATGCGGTTGCAAAGGCTCCTCTGCAGCACAAACACTTGTGTGGGACCTGCCCTGGAGTGCACACTAACAGCAAAGGCTCCAGCAAATGCTCCTGACAGGGAGCTAAATGGACCTGAAATCTTCTGCCCTGAGGAATCTTCCCCATGCTGCCCATCTTTAATAAAGCAGTGCCGTCTTTACAAAGTGGTCCTGTGGGTATGGCCTTGTGGCTGATCTGTGGTGCCTCATTCTTCTCCTCACTGTGTATGGCAGAGTGTCTCCAACCAACCTTGCACATCAGCAGCCCAGTTAAAGTGGTTGTTCTCTGTCTTCCCTGGAGACACAGGACACACCACAAGATTTGCCATTGCCATCTTATGATGAAGTCCCTTCATGCAGATTGCAACCACATTAGGATCTGCTTTTTTCTTTCCTTATGTTCTACAGAGAGCTTTTCTCCTGCCTTTTGTTTGCCCAATGCATGACATAATAAAAGTGACAAAATGCTGAAATGCTTTGCAAGCAGGCATACAATGTACACAGAATTAGTTGCCATATTTTGTTACTTCCTGCATAATTTCTGTGCAGGTTTTGTTTAACTGGTACTTGAAGCAAATTTCAAGGCTTGCAGTTGCTGAAGTGTAGATTTATTGGCTTTGAAAACGAAATTGCTTTTCCTGCCTATTCAGGAATGTTTGGGATTGTTTGGTACGTGTTTTGGCTGCTTCACGCCTATGAGAGCCCTGCTGCACATCCAACAATAACCAGTGAAGAAAGGATATATATAGAAACAAGTATAGGAGAAGGAGCCAGCCTAGCTAATGCAAGTGTAAGTAAAAAAAGACTTTCCTTGCTGTCATTTGTGAGCACTTTTCAGAAAATGAGCTTTTGACTGGATGGATACTGTTAACTCTCTGTTATAAGAGAGGTGGAACTAGGGGCTTTTCCTTTCAAGATAATTAAAGAATTGGGCTTTTGCAGGTGGACTGGATAAGTACAAGAAAACAATAATGGTGTTTAAGCTCTTGGCTTATGGAGCTTCTCTGATCTAGGGAGGGAAGGGATGGATTTGGAGTGGGATCCATGCATTCTGGTCTCCTGCTCTTGAGTCTGTCATGCTTGTGCTGAAAAATATTCATGGATTTAGCTAAATAGGAATATGACTGCAGATGTTAAATTATCCAGCTGCCTTTTGAACTCCTATTAAGGATGATTGCAAATCTAATAGCTTAAGGTTTGGGTTTCTGCCCTGATCACTCTCACAGCAGCTCAGGTCCTTTAAGACTTCTCATCCTCTCTCTGAGAAGATCCTGGAAGATCCTGCAAACTTTGAGTTAAAGCCTATTTGCCCATCCAACTTTCCTCCATTCACTGTGGCAACTTTTCTTGCCAGTAGTGAAAAACAAAGGCGTTTCTTGGTAAATTGTTCCTTCTTAGCTTTCAGTTTTGAACATTCTGGAACAAAGTAACTCCAGTTCTTTCCTCTACATGTTCTGGATAACAGCCTTGCTAGGAGTGTAAAATACCAGACTGTCTTTTTGGGCATGCATCTGAAATTTGTCTGATCAGATCCTGGCTGGAGACACACACACAGTTGTTCCAGGTCACAGATTTTCATTGCAGTACGGTGATTTTAATGGAGAGGAAACTGGTACCAACTTTATGGCTGCATGCACAACTGCAGGCATATGGTGGCCTGTAGAACACAATTGACTTTTTTAAAAAAAAAAAAAAAAAAAAAAGGAGAATATCAATGTGTACTGCCATATCTACAGATTTCAGCTTCTGATTGGAATTCTATTAAAAATCAATAGATCTCTGAAGTATGTTTTCTGCTGTATGGAGTATTGGAGCATAATACTAATTGAAAATGTCAAAACCAAGTTATAGAAAGTAAATTCTGTAATTTCAGACCTTTTTTTCCTGAATTAAATTAATTAGGTTGAAGCAGGTATCTGCTTTTTGCTGTGCTACTGCACGTGTCTTAGCTTGGACAAGCCTTTTTTCCCACTCCTTTCAATAGAATGTCTCAAACTGCATCATGCCAAAAAGGGGGGTATGCCACAAGGTTTTCTCTAGTTTTGTTTGATTCTTTTACTGATCCTGTTATCCCAATAGCAAGATGCCAGAAGACCTCATGTAATTTCAGTAAGCAGGGCAATAGTAGTGCAGTATCCTCCTTAAAAATCCTAATTGTTCTAAGAAAATTTCTCTACCTCTTTTTTTGCCAGTAATTCAAGAGATATATTTCACTTGCATTTTAAGTGATGTAAGTTGTATGCAATGTACCTAATAGGCTTGATAATAAAAGATACTGTTTCTTAATTTTGCCTCTGTCTACTCAATTTTGTGTTTTTTTCCCCTAGAAATTTAGTACTCCCTGGAGGAGATTTTTCACTTCAATGCCAGTTTACGCAATCATTGTGGCAAACTTCTGCAGAAGCTGGACCTTCTATTTGCTCCTTATAAGCCAGCCTGCTTACTTTGAAGAAGTCTTTGGATTTGCAATTAGCAAGGTAAATGTATGAGAATAAGCAGTGACGTAGGAGATGCAGCAGTAGAGGTTCAGGTTGAACATCAAGAAGAATTTCTTCACTGAAAGGATGGTTAAATATTGGAATGATCTGTCGAGAGAGGAGGTGAACATCATACCTGGAGATGTTCAACAAATAACTGGACATGGCACTTAGTGCTGTGGTTTAGACCTGGAATCATTACAGTAGATTATTCCCAGTATTTGGGATGACATACTTCTGCTGCCCTCATAGAAATAAAAGTATACTAACATCAAATTGTTAGAAAATGGAAAGATTGGAGAAGTTATGTTGGGAAATAGTTGATTAAAAGCCACCACATATCATGAAAAAACACTAAGTAAGTAAATAGAAATGCACATTTTGTTTAATGCTGACTGTTTAGCACTTAACCAGGTCGTTTTTATCCTCTTCTTGATTTTTGTGACTTTTCATTAGCAATGAAGATCAAATTCTTTATAGATTTATATTCTGTGCCACCACCATTTCATTAAAATCAGAATTGTTACACTCCCTGTTCATAGCATGAATGAGAAATACAGAATAATTGTTTTAGAAAAGTTTTTAAAAACTCTAGCATGCATACCTGCTATGTGGTAATTATTTTAAAGCAAGTCTAAGGCTGATAACAAAGAACATCATTATTTATCTATGCTGGGAGTGCTGTGTGCCCAGGTTCTGCAAGAGAAGCAATGGTTGTGGCATGGTAGCAATGACACTCTAAATGGCCAAGTACAGCATGGAGATGAAGAAGAGGGATATTAAGAAAAATTGCATCTGTTTGTTCTGAGCTGCTTTTCATTAATGCTAGAGTTGTATCTCTGTGAACCTCATTAATTTAAAACCAGTGTACAACTGACTGTCAATGTAACGATGTTGCACATCCCAGAAAGTAAACTCAAAATTCTCACTAAATTACTGCTTCAAAGAAAAGCATCTAGGAGATGACATGCTGATCACTAAAACTCTGCCTCAGGGGTCATACTGAGTCGGATCCTATTTGACATCTTCATTAATGACCTGGATGATGCAGCAGAGTGTACCCTCGGCAGGTTTGCAGATGACACAAAGCCAGGAGCAGTGGCTGGTACACTGCAGGACTGTGCTGCTGAACAGAGGAGCCCTGGCAGGCTGGCAAAGCAGGCTGACAGGAGCCTCATGGAGCCCAGCAAGGGAAAGAGTAAAGTCCTGCACCTGGGGAGGAACAAGCCCATGCACGTGTCCATAGGATCTGCCCAGATGGAAGCAGCTTAGCAGAAGAGGACCTGGGGGTCCTGCTGAACACCAGGCTGGACATGAGCCAGCAGTGTGTCCTTGCAGTAGAGACTAATGGTGTCCTGGGCTCCATCATGCCACCAGGTAAAAGGAGGTGATCTTTGCCCTCTACACAGCACTGGTGAGGGCACACCTGAAGTACTGTGTCCAGTTCTGGGCTCCACAGTACAAGAGAGACATGGACATACTGGAGAGAATCAAATAAAGGGCCATGAAGGAATGGAAATATTTCTCCTATGAGACAGCTGGAACTGTTTTGCCTGGAGAAGAGAATGCTCAGCAGGGTTCTCATCCATATATACAAATATCTGAAGGGATAGTGTAAAGAAGATGAAAATAGGCTCTTTTCAGTAGTGCCCTGGGCACAAACTGAAACATGGGAGGTTCCTTCTGAACATGAGGAAACAGTTTTTTACTTTGAGGATGACTGTATACTGGAATAGGTTCCCCACAATGGTTGTGGAATCTCCATCCTTGGAGATACTCAGAAGCTATCTGGACACATTTCTGGGCAACATTCTCTAGACAATCCAGCTGGAGCAGAAAGAGGCTCCTTCCAACCTCAACCATTATGGAATTCTGGGATTCTGTGAAAATGAAAAGAAGATGAGTGTGAGCTGTAATCTCACAAGAATAAAAATAAATCCATGTTTTTACATATATGGTTATTTAATAATTTGTAAAATTATTAAATGGTCTTCAGTCCCTATGCAATGTGCAGGTGCTTCCTTCATTTACACAGAGGTAGGTAACAGGGATTGATTTGTTATTCAGGAAGGAGGTCCTTGAGAAGATGAATAACAAAAATATGTAAACGCAGTTGAAAACCAAGATAGAGCACTCCAGTATCAGGACATATATGACAGGGCTTTGTGATGTCTACAATAGAATTTGATGTAAACAGTCTTCCAGAATTTAATATAAACAGTCTTTCATGCAACTCTTTAGAGTAACCATGAGTAGTAGGGATATTGCATGGCATTTCTGAGGTGGGATTCTCATGTGCTCTGGTTTCTCCTCCTGGGCCACAAGGAGATGTTTCTTCCCTCACCCAATTTTGAGCATCTGCTGAAATCAGATAAAGTGATGCAGGGAAAAAGAGGTGAAGAAACATTATGGTTCTTTTTCTCTCACCCCTAAATCTTGAAGGAGAAATTACAGTTAAGTGCTCATTTGTCTAATTGCAGGTTGGCCTTTTGTCAGCAGTTCCTCATATGGTCATGACAATCATTGTGCCCATTGGAGGGCAGCTAGCTGACTTCTTACGGAGCAGGAAGATCTTAACCACTACCACTGTAAGGAAGGTCATGAACTGTGGAGGTACTATTGGATTCTGAAAATATGACATTTCAATTGTGTGCTGCAGTGGATGCAAGTATCATAGTTTTGCCTATGTTTAATTGTAACAAGTGACAATTTATCCAAGATTGCATTTATAGCTGGTTAATCTGAAGCGTTAAGTGGAGAGCTGATGCCTCATGACATAAATCCTTACTCATATGAGCATGCTTTAAAAAAAGGAGGAGATAAGAAGCCTGGTTAATAACTGAATGGGCAATAGCATAGTATGATCAAACAGGCCTCATTCTGCAAACTCATATAGACAAAGTTAACCCTGTACCACGGTGGTGGAGAGACCATTTGCCAGTGGATACATTCTTGAAATAACTGGCCGTGTTCCCATTTGTTATGTCCAGCAGAACCCACGGACAAGTTTAAGCTGAAAGGTTTAGGGCGAGGGGTAAAAAGTGAAGGATGGACAGGACAATTTTAACTCAGCACAAAATAAATTTTTCCAGTTTAGTCACTGAAATGAGAAAACAGTGACATGTGGGGTTGGTATTGAATTAGAGAAAAGATTTCAAGCCAAGCAGCCTGTGAAGTAGTTAGTTGCCCACTGCCAATTGCTGGCTTGCATTATTTATAGATGGCACGGGCTCCTAGAAATAGAGATGCCTGCAGCCAGTGATACTACATAACTTGGCTATGCATCTTCAGAAAGGATGATCAAATTCACTTTATTTTCAGGACATATTAATAGTGTCATTAAAACAAACCAAAACAGAAGGATTGTAATGTTGCATATTAGAAAATATTGATTTCCATTAATGGCAGAGACTGGAAGTTCCCTGTGATGCTCAGGGATGTCCTGTTGTGTTGGTAGCACAGTTGTATGTAAAACACTCTTTTGTTCCATTTACCAAGAACATCTTGTATCACTACAACCATGAGAAATTAAAGGCAAGTGTTTTACTTCTTTCACTATAATGTTTGTGTTTTTCTTCTTTCACTATATTGTTTGTAGGTTTGTGAATTTTTCTGCCCTTTGCACATAGTCACTTTCTCAATTGTTTTCCTGTATTGCTCAGTGAATACAGTGAATTAACTTCACCAACTGTTTGGGTAATTTATACAGCAGTGAATGAGGAGAAAAAATAATATATTCTCAAACAATAAATATACAAATATTTCTGCAAATGCACAAAGCTCCCAAGTGTGTTCAAGAATAGCTGAAAGACACAAAAGAATTTCCTCTCATTTTAAGCTACTATTCTGGATAGTGCTTATTAGTATTTTCATGGCAACTAGAAATTTAAATGTAATTCATTCTCATGTGTTTCATTTGAAGGCTTTGGGATGGAAGCAACCTTGCTTTTGGTGGTTGGTTATTCTCACACTAAAGGTGTTGCTATTTCCTTTCTGGTGTTAGCAGTAGGCTTCAGCGGCTTTGCAATTTCAGGTAAGAATTAATCTTCTTGCTTTTACTATTCATGATAAAATTGATGTTATTATCCTCATTGTTCTTACTGTCATAATTTCTTTTATTTTTTTTTGCTCCTAATGTGGCAACTTATGGGGTGTTTATTATTTCTTCCCATATCAGAACTAATTTACTTCAGTATCTATGAAACACGTTGTGCACAGGACATGAAACTTTGAAAAGAACCTGCTCTTTATTGATTCCAGTTTACATTAGCTTTCTGCTGTTATTTTCTAATATACTTTTACATTGTCAGTCACCTTTCCATCCTATTTAACTGTATGCCTAAAAGGAAAGAGAGAGAGACAGAGGGGGAGAGAGAGACTTACTCTGCAGTGAGTAGTTGCACAAAGGCTATCAGCTGCAATCCTGTCCTCAACCCTAGCACCTGGTTTCTGGTTTCTGCTTTCTATGTCAGCCCTCTCTCTGTTGCACCCTACAATCAGCCCTTCTCCAGAAGCTGTTTCTGACACTTCCATGAGTCTCACCCATGTTTTGTAGTCTCAAGCTGTTTTGTGGCACTATCAGTACCAGCATCTCTGAAAAAAAACCCTTGTGTTATGAAGATTAAAAATTTTGTTAAGAAGATTGAACATCTTCCAAGGAGACTGCCAAGACAAGGGATCTATTGAACAAAATTGACCAGCAAAGTCACTACTAGTCTTCAGTTATTTTGGGATTCTGCAGATGGGAAGTGGTTTTGCTGCTCAATTACGAGATCCTTGCATCACTGGCCATTTCTATCAATCAACTTTTATTGAAGGATTTTCCCAGTGGTCTACTTCTTACCTTATTTATTACCATGCACTTGGAATTCACCATCACTTCTTGTGATCAACCATAGTTAATATGACTAATTTTCATTACCTGTGGAATGATGATTATCTGAGCTAATATTTAGTATTTGTTTTTATTTCTTAATAAAATATGTGCTTAGAAGACACACTACAGTAAGGATAATTATTTTTCCTACTGGTTTATATTCTATTTTTTTATAATGTTGCTAAACTGCTACTTAAAACACTAAAATAAATTAATTAAAAACATTACTACAGAAATAAAAAGATGGAAGATATTTCACTAATTTGAGGCATTGATGTCTTAATTTAAAATATTTGCCAAGCTGACTGTTTTAGTATGAGTAAACGGAAAGTGAAGACACTTTAAACAGGGCCAAACTAAACTTTACTTTCTACTGTTTCTACTTTCTAAACTGTTTCTCTCATTGTTTGTAGGCTTCAATGTGAATCACTTGGACATAGCCCCTCGTTATGCCAGCATTCTGATGGGGATCTCCAACGGCGTGGGGACGCTGTCGGGAATGGTGTGCCCACTCATTGTTGGTGCAATGACAAAGCATAAGGTAACATTTCTCCATGTTTTCTAGGAAAAGGGTTAGATAATGCAACAAACTTAAGGCATTTCAAAGATTCCTGGGGATGCCATTCCATCATTGGTCTCTGCAGCTGCTTTTTGTTTGTCTTAAACTTGCACTTTTTAAATACCACCTTGGCCTAATTCTCAGCTATTATAACTCATCATTTGTGCAGGCAGATATTATTTAATACCACCTGAGCATTAGTATTTCAATATCTCCATGTAACTGTGCAATGCTTATAGGACTTGGGAAACTCCTCTGCAATGCATCCATACCCCCATGGGTATGAGTTTCTAAGCAAACATTGATCTACAGTAATATTTATGTAGTTGTTAGAGAAATCCCTACATTTCCAACTCCACAAATATTTCACATGCAGGAGAGAAACTTTACTGTGAGAAAAAAAAAAAAAAACAAGACAACAAAGAAACCTAAGTTTTATTATATTTGTTATAGTTATTTAAAAAAGTAAATCTTTGCAGTGGTTCTCATTAATTGTTCTATCTTCAGTGTCAGGAATCAAACAGTGATCACAGTCATTCCTCAATATGTGCTAATTCATGGTGTAATTTGCCAGAAAAAGAGCAATATTTCTTATGACTGGAAACTTAATGAGACCTGCACCATTTTTTCAGACCCGTGAAGAATGGCAGAACGTCTTTCTGATTGCAGCCCTGGTGCATTACAGTGGTGTGATATTCTATGCTATCTTTGCTTCTGGGGAGAAGCAGGAATGGGCTGACCCCGAAAACCTCAGTGAAGAGAAATGTGGCATAATTGATCAGGATGAACTGGCTGAAGAAACAGAGATGAACAATGAAACTTTTGTAAGTCCCAAGAAAACGTATGGTGCTACCAGTCAAAATAGTGAAGTACAGAGCAGGGAATGGAAGAAGCAAAAGCAAGTAACTCAAGACATGGAGGAACAGACTTCTTACCATTATGAAAATGGAAATTTCCAAGATTTGTCTTAATACTTGAAACTGTAAGATTTGTATAGTGCTCCCATGACTCCTGCCTAGCTGCCCCAAATCAACAGGTATCCATATTTATTGTCTTACTCAGTTATATAACATCTGAGCACATGGCTAGATTTGAGGGGTGATACTTCCCTCCCAATGGTGTGTAAGAAGGCTAACAGCAATGGGACTGGGATAAGTGATCCTAAATCCTCTCCCAGCCTGCATGGGTCGGTCAGGCAGCATGACCTTGGGAGATGAGCCCTGGCAGGGCTCCTGTCTGATGCAAGCTGTAGAACTGACTGTAGGAGCAAGGAGTTCCCTCAGCATCTCACCTGAACAGAGAGAGGACAAGTGATATCAGATGGTGGATCCACAGTGATCTGTGTAATCCCTGGGTCTCCAGTGGTGTCACAGTCTGTAGGGACCAGCCCTGCTTTGCCTTTTTAGGATTCTTGTAGGGTGGCATTTGAGCTGCTTAATCCATGTCAAACCGCAAATTCATGCTAATAGATCAGAGTAGAGGGAAAAACAGATTTATGAGAGTAGGCTGTAATTAATTACTAATAGTCACTCAACAAGGGGAAGAAGAACATGTGACAGATGTGGCACAGTGGCACAGTTACTACAAATTGATTGGCAGGTATCTTTATATGCACACTCCACAGAGTGACAAGACAATAAAATGGATACTTGTAAAATTTCTCCCCCTCCAAAGATTTTGTGCTGGCATGAAATAATTTTGAATACAAAATCATAGTTAGTGATGCAATATTAATAATCCTTATGAAAGGAAATCTTAGCCCTGTTTTGATTAGGATTCTCACTCAATTCATTATTGTGAAGTAATTTGAATATATTTTTCTAGTATTATACTGATAGAGTTCCTGGTCTCAACAACAACATCCTCGTTTATGTGAACGAGCTTACATACAGGACTAAAGTCTTTAGTTCTGGATCTGTAACTTTTCAATGCCTCAGTCTTGTTCTTGCTATGAATGAAGCACTGTACCATTTGAGAATTAACGGGGTACCTATGTATAAAAGTAATTATCCTCTGCCATTGGTATATATTTGACAGTATAAAGTGGCTTTAGCCTTTTTCTACCATTTTTAGAGTCAAACAGTGGAGCATGCTGTATCATCTCACAGTTAGCTGCAACTCAGAGACTCATTGTGGCATTAATACTCTTTTCAGAATGGATAATTTCAGTAAGCTGTGATTTAATTTTCCCTCATTTTAACTACTGCCTCATTAAATTCGAGTGAAAGCTATTGTGTCTAGGCTACGCTGTGCTTTGTGATGTTTCAGTATTATTGTTCTCATGTACCATATGCAGTCCCTGTGATGCACTCGAGATTTGAGCATTTCTCAGATGCATTTTGCTATTTTATTGAAGTGCAATTGAATAGTATGAGTGCAATTACACTTGTACATTCATTTGAATCCATGGATGATTTATCTTCCCTACAAACAGGTATATTGGGAAGTTAGCTAATTCTCTGTTCATGTCTCTTGTTTCTCTTCTACTCAGCAAAATCCGATCTGCAACTGTATATGAGCAGAAGGAAAGCGAGTTGAATGGATACATGTCTAATTTGACTACAGTGAAGACTTTTTAATTGATATGAGCAGATAATTTAGTGAAAGGGGTAATTTTATAGTACAGCTCAATCCTGCTTAAAAAAAATCAGTTTATTAATAAACCATTCCAAAAAAGTCTTGTCACTTTATTCTGTTAAGTCAGAAAATAATATTTTTTTTAAATTCAAAACTTCATTTTAGACTAGAGTTGCTTATTTCACTACTGATATTTAGAACAGGTATAAGAAAATATCATTTCTTTCAGGTGATAGTCACCTTTTGGAGATTTAGTTGGCAGGAACTTGGGTCAAATAATCTCATCAGTCTATCTCAATAGCAGGACCAGCTGCTGTCAAACTATTTTGCAACATCCACCACAATTTACAAAAGAAAGAGGGCTACTGCTTTGCATATGTGCAAAGCAAACAGCTTCTTCCTCCCTCTCCAATAATGTAGCATTCATAATGTTGCTCCAGGAAGTCTAATAGGGAAAACCACATTATGAAAGTATTTAATATAAGAATCTGTGTAAGTATAATCTGATGGAGAAAAGAGAAGACCAGACAATTTATTATTCTAGAAACAGTAACATTTGCGTAGAAGCAGCATCATTTTTCCAGTAATAATGAAGGGTAACTTTCCTGTCCTTAAGAGGAGTACAAAGGGACTGAATATTGTTGTTATGACAAAGAACTACAAACATCCCAACAGTTTGGGAAATGGCCAACTGGCCCATGAGAGCTTGGTTGCCTCTCTGGTGAGTGTAGCTGCTATTTTTTCCTTTTGCAGATGCACCACAGCTGTCACAAGTGACAAGCCACAGCTCAGTTTAGCAGGATCATTCTGTATCCACAGAGAGACTGCACTGATGTAGTTCAGTGGAAGTTTGACTTCAGTGGTGTCCTGGGGTGACATTTGAGCATTATTTAATACATTTAAAGAAATGGCTTTAAAACATCTGGACAAGCTTTTGCATTTTTCTTTTCTAAATGTAACTGTTTCCACTAGCCCAATATATCAACTCTTGCCAGTTGAAGTTCCATACATGCCACAGGGCTTTTCCAGGCACTCACAGTGAGATGTTTGGGCTTTCTCCCTTTCCTTTTCATTTGTTTAAATATTTCAGGTGCATTGCATGAAGTGCAAACATCAGCGCTGGTTAGAAACAAGGTTTTTTTCCTGGAAATCTCTGTACTTAATCAACTCTTTGATTTACACAGTGCCTTCCACAATCCTGTATGACAAAGAATAAAGACAACCTATTGAGAACAAACTGACTTTGTAGCTCCAGTTTGCTGGATGTTTCTATCTGCAACATGCTCCAACAGAATTTTCTTGTGAAGTCTAAGGAAATAGTTGCTGAGGGTGTTTTTCCTACGAAATGACTTTTTAAAATATATCAGAACTTGGAACATTTAAACAACCAGGAAAACTGGCATATTTCCAAAAATATGAAAAAAAAGTCATGTCTTGAATGGTAGTGGATGTGAATAATTCAAATTATATTTTCTATGGAGAAATAGTAGCTTGATTACACTTCATTGTTTGAATATTTTTCTGTCCCCATGTCCAAAATAATTTTTACATATTTTCAAATATGATGGTGCTCATACAAGTCAGAATTGCATTTGGAAATGGCTTTCTGATTGAAGAAGGAAGCAAAATTTACTTTACACTGGAATAAAGATCTTAAGTAAGCTAGAGGAAGATTCAGCTCTCCATAAGTTGAAATGGTAGGATAGTCCACAGGAATGAATTCAAATCTGTGGAGAAAAAAAGCAGTACAGTAAGTCCCAGGAATATGTTGCTCAGTGTTGCTATCTACTAATCTTAGCAAAGAAAGCTGTAGTTTTTGTTTCTTTGACAGCTTATATTTTTTAGGCACTACTAGTAGGCATTTAATGATAATTAAAACTCCTCTTATATTTTTGTAAGAGTTAAACAAAATACTCCTTGTAGTGAGAAAGGAATTAATGACAGGAATTATGAAAAATTCAACTGAGTAGGAACTTCTCCAGGGAAATAATCACTTAGTCCAAAAGAATGTACAGACTTTGGGGTAAAATATATAACAAGGGCATCCAGATGTTAACACAGTGCCAAGAGGAGTCTCATGTATAACATAATTAACTGAAAGCAGGAGGGTAAAAATTAACTCAAGGTCATGCAAAATGTGTTAAGGCTTTGCATGTATGTTTCCAAGTGACTTCTTTTGACAGGTACAGAGAACTGTAAGTTTAGTCATTATTTTAAGGAAAATTTTGTAAAACACCAGATTTGCTATCTTATTTTGCTTTTTATTTTCCATTGAAGATCTTAATTTTAGACTGCTATTTAATTATTCATATTTTAAGAGAGAGGGGAGTATTTCTTGTGATTTAAAGAGTAGAAAGGAGAATAGAGAAAAAGAAAAAGCAAATTGCAGCCACAAGGCCGTGCAGACAGGGCTGAGGATGGATAAGAAATCAGTTTTCAAATCCTGGAAACAGAGCTTGGAGTTCTCTGGATTTTTGAGTTAAAAACCTACAGGACATGCCAAGATCTATATTCTGCATCATCCTAGGATCCAGGGATTTCACTCAGGTCTCATGTCAAAGCTTAAGTTTCATGAAATCAGGTATAAATGGAGAGATTAAAAACTCCTCATTCTTATGTCTTCCAAATGCTTATGTTGGATTAGATAATACTGCTGGAATGGTACCACTACTAATACTGTTGCAGCTCTATATGTCCATGCAGAAGACAGGCTTCCTAGTAAAAATGCTTTCAACTACTTACATACTGGTATCAGTTATTTCTTAACTTCCATTTGATAACAGTGTTTAGCTGTGACAGAAAAAATTGTCCATTTTTTATCTCAACTTCTCTTTTGAATTCATACTGCTTATCATTTTTACAGGTCTTCTGCATGCAAAATTACATAAGTAAAGAAGGAAATTTATGTAAAAAATGTAGTAAGAGTGTACTTCTTCATGTTGAACTATCTATAGCATAATAAGAGCCAACATATTTTTTCCACAGAATATTTGCATATTTTAGGTCTTGATCACAATAAAAACTTGACTCATTTATTTTGTTGTCCCCATCCCATACTGTCGTGTACTGCCCCTCAATTTAATTACTGTATTGGATACCTGCAGCAGCTGACAGGCTACATTTGTTTATGTATAACCATATTTATCTGCTCAATAAAATCAGTGGTCAGACACTTGCTGTACAAATTTTTGACAACTATTTCACTCCTTGTTTTAGACTTAGTTCTGTGTGCACAACAAATTCAGAACTCGTCTGAGCAGGTAACGACTGTTTTGTTAAGTATGTGTCAGGAAAACACTGGAACTCATGAAAAATACACCTCCATTGGCTCAGAGCTTTGGTTGCCCAGAGGCGTCTGACAAATCTTTGAAGCACCAGCCAGGAAGACAACAACGTCTGTAAACCAGGAAGTCTTTGAGTACCCCCAATAAAGATACCTCTGCTTTCTGAAGCCAGCACTCATCACCAGGAGCAACATGCCAGGTGCTTTCTCTTGGCTGGGAATAACTGTAATGAGCAGCAGGGGAATTAATGGGAGAAACTTGCTGATACAGTGCTTAAGATAAGGAAAATGGGACTTTCTCTTCTAGGGAGGGGACTTTGATCCCATCAGCTTGTTGCCTGCTCCTTCTCTGGTGTGTAATCAAAAGAAAAATGTCTGTAGGTCCTGAGTGACCCCATTTATTCCTTGGCAATGATCTGTTGTGTAGTTTGTACTGGTGCAAATCTGCAGGGGGCTGGAAGTGGCTTATGGGCCCTTGCTGATTTATGTTGGGCAAGGAGAAATTATAACACTAACATGAAACTTGAATTTAGATGTGAAAGAGATTAACATTAAGGATGAACAAATGAAGGACAATCTATGTGAATGGATGTAATGTTACTTCTGTGGAATAATGCTTCTGTGTGGGGCAGACATGGGCAACTGGGAGTAACTCCAG
Organism: Buphagus erythrorhynchus; assembly: GCA_013400855.1. NCBI lineage: Eukaryota > Metazoa > Chordata > Aves > Passeriformes > Sturnidae > Buphagus > Buphagus erythrorhynchus. The sequence goes on along the minus strand of VZTT01040210.1, from coordinate 158,715 downwards.
CAGGTAGGTCTTCCCTCAGCAAGGGAGTGTAGTGAAATTACTTCTGTCCTGCACTGTTCACTTCCCATTTCCCAGTGCCCCATACTGACTGCAGGTTTACCTGTTACAGTGCTTGGATGGAGTGTAGAAAAGTGCTGCAGTCACGCCACACACCTATATTTACCTTATATTTTCTTATTTTCATGAATGGCTTCCCTTGACCCTTACTAACTGATGGAATGGTGCACTAGACACCAGGGCAACCCAAAGTCAAAACTGGCAAGAGTTTATTTTTAGCAGATTCTTNTTTATTTTATATTTCATTTCATTTCATTTTTGCTAGGAAGAGGCAAGTTTTGTGCCAAGGTTCCTGGCAGCAGAGGCTGGAACCATCAGTCCTTGGTGGGCAGCTGAAATGTTACCCTGGCTGGCCAAAGGTCAAGGCCACGCTGGCCTGTCCTGCTCCCTCTGCTCTGCCAGAGCACACAGCAAACTGTCACGCTTCTAGGGGCCTGGAGGGCAAAGCTGCTGACAAAGCTGTGAGGGGACTGCAGTCAAGATCTCTGTCCCCCACCCTTTTTGGCTGCCTGGGTACAGAAACTGTCAGACCATGAGAAACATCTGGTGTTTCCAAGAATTCTTCTGCTTCCTCATCCACAGTCTTATTATTCTCAAGGAACCACCTCTATTCCAATTTAATGGAAAATTGTGAGCAGCTTAAAATGCCCCTTGTCAACTGGCATCCTCTGCTGTTGCATTTACCTGAGAAAAGGAGTAGCCCCTCACCTAATTCCTTCTTTCTCCCAAGATATATCCCAAGCCTGGAGCTCATTATACATCAGTGCTCCCAGTCCAACCCTCCTTCACCGCCCTTGAGCTGTACCTTTGGCCCATGCACCCCTCTTGCCCCCTCCTTTGTCCCCAGAGTGGTGGTAGATGCCCAGGAAACATTCAAGGTCAGGGTGCATGGGGCTCTGAGAAACCTGGTCTAGCTGAATATATCCCTGCTCATAGCAGTGGGGGTGGACTAGATTACCTTTTAAAGGTCCATTCCAACCCAAACTATTCTTGATTCTATGATTTTTGGGCAATTCTATGTCTTTCAGAAAAGATATGGTGCTGACTCATGCCAGTTATTGGGAAAGACTTACCTCAAAAAGATGTGCCTCTTCGAAGAAGCACATAGGAGAAGTTTGCTAACAGGTTGTTCTCTGTTTGTCTCAATGGCTGGAATTGGTTTCAGAGCACACAGACACCTATTAGTTTAAAAAAAATAGCACAAAATGTTTTCTTGAGCCATCAAATTGCTGCAAGAGCTGAAGGTCAGCAAGGCTTCCAGCCCAACACACCACACATGCAGATTTTCTCATCAGGAATGCCTGGTACAAAATCTACTAGGAAGCAAAGCATTTCCTTCAGTAATATTTTCATTAGTGCTTCCCCCAGGAAACTATGAAATATCTAAGACTGAGCAACTGAAGTCCAAACTTGTGTAGAGTTTGAGTTTCCACACCTGGTGTTCTCCCCAAATTTTGGCTTAACAATTTAATGTATTTATTGATGCTATATTTTCTTTGGAGAGATAGGTTTCTGTAGCTAGTGTCTTAGTGAAAGATGCCCAGGTCAATTTGGATACTCCACAGGGCTATTCCTCCCCAGCTGCAGTACTTGAAATTCCCTTTGTTGAAGTTTGTAGGGTACCTGTCAGGCCATTTCTACAACCTGTTAAGGCCCCTCTGAGTGGCAGCATGATGAGCTATAGTACTAACCACTCCTGCCAGTTTTGCATCATCTGCAAAGCTGTTGAGGGTGTGCTCTGTCCCATCATACAAGTCATTAATGACTGTATGCCAGTCTTAGTATTCAGTCCTGAGATATTCCACAAATCACTGCCTCTAGCTGGGCTTGCTGCTGCTGATCCCAAACCTTTGAGACAAACAGTTTAGCCAGTTTCAAGTCGAACTCACTGTGAACCTATCTATTCTGTGCTTTATGATTTTGTCAATGAAGACAGTGCTGAAAGCCTTGCTAAGTTCAAGCTCTGCCCTTGTTCACTTGAGCCTGTCTTCTTGCCAAAGGCTATTGGGCTCCTTCCCTCCTTCTTAAGGACCAGAGTGATGTTTGATTTTTTCCCCAGTCATCAGGAATCTCTCCCAGTAGTTACAACCCTTCAAAGGCAATTGAAAGTGGCCTTACAGTGGCATCAGCAGTTCCCACAACACTCTTAGTACATTCCATCAGAACCCATAGACCTACGCCTGTTCAGTCTGTGTAGATGCTCCTTAAACTGATTCTCCTCCATGGAGGGCAAGTCTTTCTTGTTCTAGACTTTTATACAGGTTTCAGGTACCTGGAATTCCTGGAGGCTGCTCTTATCAGTGAAGACTGAGGCAAAGGCAGTGCTGAATACCTTGGTTTTATCTATGTTGGCCAGCTAGTCCCCTGTCCCATTCAGCAGCAAACCCTAATTTTCCCTATTTTTTCTTCTGCTGCTTATACACCTGTAAAAGTCTTCCTTGTTGCCCTGCACATCTCTTGCCATATGCAATGGGCTGAGCTTTAACTTTGCTAACACTATTTCTGCATGCATTGCACGCTCTGTATTCCTCCTGGATCACGTAACACTGCTTCTACCACTTCTATGCTGCTTTTCTATGTTTGATTTTAGTTAGAAACTCCTTGTTCATCCATGTTGGCCACCTGATGACTTTTCTTGATTCATGCTTTAAAGATGGACTGCTCTTTAACTTGGAGGAGGTGATTTTTCTATGATAACCAGCTTTTCTGGACCACTTTTCTCCCCAGGGCCATATGTCATATATCCTTCCAAACAAATCCTCAACACACAGATGTATGCAGAGTTATGGTCCACCATCTAAAGGCAAATAATGGAGACATACCAAATTTTTAATTAATTTCTAAAACACTCAGCTGGGAAGTTGATTGCTAAAATACGGTTGAATTCTGAAATTTAGTGGAGAGATCAAGCATGGGTACAGGAAGAGTCCTTATCCATACCTGAGTTATTGCCTTGAAATTATCCAAGGTCAGGTGTAAAGGCAGTCAAGGTCTCGTTTAATTTTAGCACCTGCTGGCTGACATTCTGATTACAGAAATCATGTGTCTCTGCTCACTTTTACTGGTAATCTCAAAAAACTGTATCCAGGCAATTATGGATCAAGATTTTCCACCTGAAGAAGCAAGGAAGAGTATATTAACAGAACAAAGATGTATTACATTCAAGAAGCCTAAAATACTTGGTTAATTATAGTTAATTCCTGGAATAAATTGATGGTATTCCAAACAAGATTTTATCAGCTCCTTTGCAATACAGTGCATTTTACTGGCATGCTGTTCAAAGGTTTCTATTGCAACTCATATTCAGGAGAGTTACATAAAACTTGATGTAGGAATAAGTGACAAAGGTTTTGTTTATTTCATATTATTATCTGTTGACTTTAAAAGGCCTAGGTAATAAGACAAGTTAAGCAACAAGTCAATGATTAAACGGATAAAATGGGTATCAACTCTGCTAGTTTAAAAAGATTTAGAAAACATGAAAAGAAAAAAACAGTTCTCTGAATTGTAAGAAATTTGAAGCACTAATTTTTTTCTGTTCTGCTTATTTAAAGTCCTTGATATTTATTAATTATCCTCTTTCTCAGGCAATTTATTTTTGTATATTTTTTAATGTTTGAGGAGAGGCATATTTTTGGCAAATTCCATTTATAGATCAGCTTTACAATACGGCAAGGTTATGCTTTGTCAGTTTTCCAAAAAGATTTAAGACTTGATGTTTCTTCAGAGCAAATATCTTGGAATATAAACAGTATCATGCAATAGCAGTGACATAAAGGTCTTGCACAGTTTAAGGTTACAGTTCATCACCTATTTGAACAGCAGTTCTGTCACTGGGAAAAGAGTAGTTCCCTCACGTTTTCTAACTTTGACTTACCACTCTTGAACTAAATTGAAAATAGTAAGGGGTAGGTATATTCTTCCTTTTCTCTCTCTGGACTGAACTGGATGTGAAGAAAAAAAGAATGCAGTTTCAGGGTTTATGTACGTTTCCAGATTGATACCACATATCCAGGAGAAAAATGTTTTCTGTTTTGAAAAACTAATGTTGCTACATGCATTTTTTTTTTCTCCTCTATTAATCTTCTATTTGGCAGTATGCATGTTTAGCAGTTGCACATTAGTGAGACACAGTCTGAAACAGAATCATCTGCCTCTATCTGGGTAGTTTTCATGCATACAGGAAGGAATGCCTTTTCTTGTTGTGTTAACATGAGGATGACTTTCCAGAGGTACATATTACGTACTGGAAGTAATCAGTTTAATAATATTAGAACAAGATTAGTTGCATCTAATAATCTAATAATAATCTAATAATCACTGTTATTCTGTAATTCTGTTATTCTGTTATTCCAGTATTTGATACCACTGATGTTTCCACCAGCTTCTGCTGCTGAGTTTATCAGCAGCAGCTATTATGGGGAAAGACAACTGGAAAAAGAATAGCATATGACTTTTGCCCCTCAGTTGCTGGTAATGTCAATTTAATCACATATAGAGATTCTCTTTCCTTTGAGTAGGAATAACAACACTTGCCCATGGACATATATGTGCCTCACTCCCCAAAAATTCATGTGTAATTTGGCTGCAGCTGAGACTTAGCTGTAGTCCTCATGATAACCAGAACAGCAGCTCTGATTATTGGTGCTGTCTTGTTTTAATTTTTCACTCAAATTTAAAAGATCAGAAACTGGAACTGTACTCTCCATGCTATGTGGTGGCTGGTTCATGTGGACTGGAGATGCTTTTGTTAAGCAGTTCTGTACATCAGATAGGTTGGTAGAAAGGCTCCTGAATCCTACTGGAGCCCAGTTCTTTGCTAGTTCCTGCTGGACAGAAGAGCTAACACCAGGGCTGGCTGCTCAATCCAGTCACTTCTCTGAAGAACTTCCTAGCTGGTATTTCTGTAATGATAACACCTTCCTTTCCCCATCTCCATTGTGGTAATCAGTTTCTATGTCCAAGAAATACAAATATGGCTGCAATTGGCTGTGATGCATAGGAATGAATCCTGCAGGCTTGCAAGGACTTATTCCACCATGGATTATCAGCTGAGAAAGGACCATCTCCTCATGAGTACAGCACATTCTCTGGGTAGGCAACCCCACTGACCAAGGGAAATCCAAGTTTTAGTGGAAGGCTTGTAAATTCAGAGAGCTGTAGGCACAGTCCCCCAATAACTTGAGGCAATTTTGAGGAAACCTCAAGGGGAAGGATAGAAACCTCTAATTTGTGTCCATCTTTGTGAGGAGCCAGTGCATAAGGAGGAGCAATGGCTTAAGTTGCTGATTAAGTTGCTGAATAGGTGAGCTGCCATGCTTTAAATTGATTTTTCCCCTTTTCCTCATGAATTTTCTTATCTTACGCACCTACTTAGAGAGTTAATGCCTAAAATTCAGATTTGTAAGATCCCCTCCCCCGTGAAGGTTTTGCAGGAGGGAGTCACAAAAGACAAGAAACAGAACTATACAAACTTCCCATTCATACAATCTACTCTAAATAACCTGGTTTTGTTATATGTTTTGTGTTTTTGGATGAGATGGGGAGATGAAATACATCAGCCAAGTGAGATTTGACATAAATGAGGGCTCTGCCAATGCAAATGATCCCATATTTTGGGATGAGACCCAATTTTGGACCAAAATGGTATTCAGATTAGATATTGATAAATAAGGCTTTTGTTCAGATTGAGCCCAAGCTAATACTGCTGTGAGATAAGTAACCTCTCCATTTCCTGATATGCGTTATTTAAATTTAATAAGCTTTATACCACATTTAGTTTCTTTCTTCTAAAACAGGAGGTAATTTGTTTTCAGAATGCAATGATGTCAACTGAAGATTAGGAAAGAAAGGAAAATAAACAAATTATTCCAAGATCTATTGTTCAAAATCCCATTAACTTTCTCTTCAATGACCACACTATTCCTTGATCTTCAAATCCCTTTCTTTCCTTAGTACCAGCTCTTTACTAGTTGGAAACTACTCAGATTAACCTGGGCCCTGGTACATGAAACTACTTTTCTGAGTTTGGAAATATCTCAGCTATATCCAAGACCCAAGATTATCTAATTTCCAGTCCCTTTCATCTCTTCTTAGCTGTGTGGAGTCATGAGTACTCTTCAGCTAAACTTGTTACATATCAGTATTTTCTCTGCAAGTTGGATGTTGAAGGTCTAGTCCTGCTGCTGCTATTCCTCTTGCCTGCCACAAGTTCACTACTAGCTTAAATTCTCTTAGGGAACAAGGACGAGTCAACAAAAGTTTTGAGAGCTGCTCTACATTAAGGTCCTGAGGTACTAATAGGCTTTAAAACACCAAATCAGCCTCATCTGGAGCCTCCCACATGCCTTGCTTGTGGGTTGAGGATGCTGTTTAAGCTCAAGCCAGGCCTTCTAGTCCTGTTTTGTGTTAAGTTTCTGGAATTGTGCTTGGTATTGTCTTCTCTGTCCTGGCTAATGAGTGGATTTTTCCCCAGGAAAAAGCTGTAGCCTGCAATATCTGCAGTCCTGCCTCTGCTCTGCCTCCTGAAGGACCTTGGGCTGATGCTGCAAGCAGTGTGTTTCCCAGCCTGCATCTGGCCCTATCTCTTCCTGCTGCTCTAGGCTGATCCCTGGATGGCCTTTCATCCTGTTTTACCATATTGCCTCCCCTGGGCCTGTTGCTATCAGCACTGTGGCCCCTCAGGTACTGTGGAGCTGTCCTTAGCTCCAGTTTTATCTCCTCATGGAGCAGCCCTGCTCCTGCTCCTGCTCCTGCTCCTGCTCCTGCTCCTTTGCTCCTTCCTGATGTACGAGTGCCTGCCTTGCCAAAGGAAGAAGGCAGCTTCTCCCAAACTGAGCACTGCAGTATTACTTATACTGGAACCTGATGTTCACTTTCCTCTTAGATGTGAAGGCAGATGTAATGACATCTCTATCAGCTGCTGAGTGTGCAAAATTCCCATTTTTCCCTGGTTGGTCATGGACTTCTTGAGACAGGACTGGGAGATTCCCCCAGGCTTTGCCCTGGGTACCTCTTGGGCATCTGATGCTGGTTCAGCCCTCCCTCTCAATGAATATTGAGAGCAGTCATCTGCCTGCAATG
>VZTT01040210.1:124500-144179 GCA_013400855.1 Buphagus erythrorhynchus | reverse complement strand
ATGGAGCTTTTCTGATGATCAAATGTATTTTTACATTACTTGAAAGTGTGGGGCCATGATACTTTTGTTTTCAGTGAGCTCAGTTGATTGAACTTCAATTATTTCTGTAAGAGACTTGGCTTTGCTTATACAGAAGCCAGGGAAAGCTTTACTATTGACAGTAGCAAGGCCAGGGGTAGTGCACAGATAAGAGCCCACAATAAATCTGAAACCTAGAGTTCAATCATGAGCCCAATTGTTGATATGTGCATATTTGTATACCTAAATGAATAGATGCCCCATAAGAAATCTGAATAAATTGGATATACACCCATAAAGTGGAAAAACAAGCCCCATATATAATAATATACATGTACACTTTCTTAGTTAAACATAGCACATGTAAACATACATTGATTGATTTGAAGTATATTAAAGGTTGCATGTAATAAAATTTGATGCAATTTGGAGCTCTTAACATGCAGTTGAAGACAATAATCTCAAGCAGTTGGGCATATATTTTACTTTGTATGTACTGATCTCTATTTTTCTTTGCTGTATATTTTGGCCTATGAAAATAATTTCCAAAGGTGGTGGAGTAAATTGGTTTATTTTATTTATTTAACTAAAAATTATTTGGGAAAAGAAGCTTTCTAATTTATCACATGCCTCTTCTTTTCTCTTGAAGGGCTCTTATTTTGGAGAGCAATATTGATTTCCTGGGCTTCTATTGCCTTCATTTCAGCTTTTGCATGTCGGATACTCTTTGTTTTTGTTGTTACACCTCAGGATGGAGTATCAGTCCAATACAGTTACCTACATTATTTCCCTGAACTGAACAATGTATGGAGTAAGTGTGGCTTAAATGCTCTGTACTGTGTACCTAGCGTAGGTCTTAGAGCTGGAAATCAGCACCTGCTGCTTTTAAATACAAGTGAAACTAATTATAAGGATAAGTCTAATGTAGGTTAGGTAGCTCACAGCAGGCTAGACTCAGGAGAAATCAAAGCCAAACATCAATCAGTATTTAATGTAGTTTGGTATTCAGTGAAATTTGCAGTACCAAAGCTAGATGCATTGGAAAATATATTTCTGGCCTTTTTTTATGGTGATCTTGTGACTTGCAGAAACCCCAAGAAGATAGGAATAATCTCTTCACTGAAATCTAGTAAATGGTCTACATCAGCTGGATATATTAAAGAAAATGAAGTATTAAAATGCTGGGAATTGTAAAATCATCATGAACATTTGGCTTGAACTAAATCTATCTAGACAAAAACTTATGTGGCAGGAGGTGTAGAGTTACAAAACCTGTAATGTCCTACAATAGTGCAGATTATTACAAATGTGTTCTCAAGATTCTTACTATCAACAAGGCAGTATTATTAACATGAAGGTTTGGTCTTTTTGTGTGTGTATGCAAAGAATAATAAATTCTAAAGAGTCCATCTTGAGGTTAAAGAGAGGCTTTATACATTGATATGTTGAAAAAGGCAATGTCCTCAAAGAAATGAGAAAGAAGTTAATAGACTTATCAAAGAGGCTGTAAAAACACAGACACTTTATAAGCATTTAGAGACATAGCTTGCCCACTTTCTTCTTTATTTGCAGCACAAACTAACAGGATGCAGANACATTCCCTAAGAAGATAAATTCTAGGCTCCTTATGGACATACAGAAATTCACAATCCCAGTGCTGATGTTAGGTGTTGCAGTGTTAGGCCCTCAAACAGAGGCTGATGAGGAGACATGAGGAGTAGTAGCAGTGATGGAACAGTCTTCATGTCTGTAAGGAGAGCTGATCCTGCAAGGGACTCTAAGGGCTGCACTCCCATGGGCTGTAAGGAAGATATTAAAGGGCTGGGACATGAGGAGAGAGGGCTGATGGCCTCTTTTCGCTGGTCTTCAACAAGAAAATCCAGAAAAATATTCATTAGCCCTCTGAAAATACCTCCTTTTGACGTTTTTCTTGCTGGCAACTGTAATGGTCCTGACTGTGCCACTGTCTTCTCCCATCACAGAACACTTCTAATGGGCTGTAAGAGGAATCCCATCCCAAGGGTTTGTCTTGGGTATTTAATAAGAAATCTGTCTGTCAGGAATTTTAAGACCTTAGAGCCATGTGGGTAGCCCCACCTCTTGATTTCAGCAGATAACTTCCCTGGAAAATGAGGCAGCAAGGCAATAAAATGGTTGGAAGTAAATGTGGACCTAGTGGGGTGGCTGGGCTGGTTGCCAAACCCCATCCAAGATACTTGGAGTTTTCCTGCTGCTGCAAAACTATGTTTCTGTGCTAGATTTGAGATTCTGTGTTTACATGTGATTTGCCACAAGAACTCTATCTGGTCTGTGATACAAGTAGCTTTTGACATTTCTAAGTAAACTGTTTAAATTATCTGTGGGCAGACATTTAAAATGCATCTATCTAATTAGAGGGCCTCTGTTTATGTTAAGAAAGAACTTAATGAATCCTTAGGGACAAATCTGAATATAATTACAGAGTGTGCTTGCCACTCTCACAAGCTACTTCCCAGCCTGCTCAGCACTGGGGCCTCCTGCAGCATTCACGTTTTTGTCAGATGACTTCATTTCTCCTCCAGAAACATGCTGAGCCCTCACTGGGAAGCAGACTGGGCTGTAACTCTCAAATGCCTTTAGTGAGTGGAAATGCAGTCCCAGGGACAGTCCCATGTTAATAAAACCAAATAAAGAATTAAGACTATAAAACAAAGTAAAACAGATTGCTGACAGCTTTATGCAGAATCCTCTTGGTGTCTGTACAAGCCCTTGAGACACCTACTTGCTGGAGCTCATATTCACCTGTTGGTCCTGCCCCAAATGCAGTCTGGAGTTGCCCACTCCACCCATGTGAGCTGGGCAAGGAAATTCCCATCTGTCCCAGCCTCCCCAGGGGAGAGTTCTGGGGCTGCTTGAGACCACAGAGAGAGCCAAAGGGCAAGCCTGGTTATCAGAGCAAGGCTTGGCTTTCTGCGTTTGTCACCATTTGTCTTGTTCAGTAATTACTGAAGACAAGATAAAGAGCTGGTCCCTAGAAATTAAACTCAAGTTTCCTGTCTGTGTTCTTCTGATCTAACCATAAACTTACACTTTTTCAGCAAGTGAAAGCTATGAAATGATGAAAAGGTGGTGAAAAATAATGCGAATAATTGGTATTGCATGGTAGGGGGGCTGGGCAGCACACCTCAGGAGGTCAGGCCAGTGCTTCAGTCTGAATATTTGAATAAATTTGGGCATGAACCACTATTCATTTAAAATGAACAGAAAGAGAGCAAATAAAATATGCTGCAACAAGGAAAAAACAAACAGGTTGGGTGTAGCATTTTATTTAAAAGCTGAATTAGGTATTGCAATTTCAAAACAATGCTTGTTACAGCAAATATTGAAACAACCTCCTGCATCCTGCTTTACACTAGGTACACAAAAGTTAGTTATCTTGTTTTAAATATTCTTTGTTGCTTCATATGTTTTAGGGTCTCTTTTCAACCTCCTGTTTAATCAGCATATTCCTCCTGAACTGAAGAATAAATGGGATCTGAAATGAATTTAATAGGACATCATCAGCTAGCCACTGCTGATGGATTTCCTCTTGCTGAAGGTCCTCATTTGTTTGGTAAGTCACCAAATTAGGTTGAAATAGCAAGCTGTCCTATACTCAGAAACCTATAAGAAAATGGACTGAAATTTCAAGTCAAGGATATGTGGCTGAAATGTGCCAACCTTCTTGAATCTTCAATACTTATGAGAGGAATAACAAACAATAGATCTGTGGTGTTAATAATGTAATCCTGCATATCATTGCTCTCACTACTGCTCACAGAGGAACCTGTAGGTTGTTTTTGAAACACTCTTCTAATACTGGAGATCATTTGACAAAAACAGACCTTTGTATGGAGACTGGATGTTACCTTACTGTGAGTCACTTAAATCAAGCTGAGCAGNNNNATCATATGACAAAAACAGACCTTTGTATGGAGGCTGGATGTTACCTTCATGTGAGTCACTTAAATCAAGCTGAGCAGATATATTTCCAGTTAATCTGTAANTAAAAACTTATCCTGATAACTTCGGCGCACAAGAAAATTTATAAAGCAGGCTGGAAGATTCTTCTTGCTCCAGTTCCACTGAATTTTCAGGGCTAAGCATGAGTTTGTTAAGGAGTGAAAAATTCTTGGTCAATATTTTATAAGCATGGGTAAGCTGTTTTTTGGTATATATACTGCTCAGAAAAAAAAACAAAAACAAACAAACCAGAGAATAATACATTTTTAGCCTTTCATTAGAAAGAGAGTGGGTCCTTCATTGAGTAGGTTATGATACATTGAGGGCCTCACACACAATACAGACCACCACAAAATGCTGCAACACTTCAGAAGTTTACAGTCCAAATAAGACCAGAATTCTGCCTTTTTGAGTGCTGGAAAAACTGAACACATTGCAGTTTATTCTGTCTGAAACAAGAGTAGTGCCTGGGGCCTGAAGGAAGGACTCTGGCACCCAGAGCCACTCCAGCTGCAGAGCTCCTGGAAGTCAGGACCATCTCTACAGGTCAGACCACCTGCAGTGTCCTGGCTCCATACAGCTGAAATAAAGCATGATCTCTAATGAGCAGCAGAGCCCACTCCATTACTGTGTGTTACTGGCTTTTATCCCTCTTTGTTTTGGGGTTTGGTTGGAGAAATGTTTTGGAGTTGTTAAAAAAATATATGCTAGCAGCCAAACAACTCCTTTGCTACCTCTGAATTCCAGTGTCAGGCCATGATATACAGAGAGGAGAATGTTGTTCAAATCTAGGTTGTCAAATTTTATATCCAGTCATTTTTCAAAACTCCTGCATACCCAAACTACTTCAGATTTTTGTCAAGAAATTTCCCCCCAATATCTACTTTTTCATTAATTATTTCATTATTTTTAAGGAGTAATGATTAGGTTGCTTGAAAATACAAGAAAGGATGCTAATGTAAAATACTTTCCCTCTGCAGGGTAATCTAACAAATTGTGAAGCTTCCAGAAGAGGGATTGTGTCTCTCATTATAGGTGTTCAGAGTTTAGCACAATGGAGATTTAATTCAAACTGACATTTCTGTAACAAAAATAATGCATTAAGGAGTTGAATCAGGGGTCCCATTAGGAAGAAAACTTAACATTCCTGCTGTGTTTCACTTAAGCTGACTTTTGTTTTGTGGGGTGTCACTCTAATAAGGTTTCTGTTTTGCTTTTATAGCTGGAAAAAAGCCTATCAGAACTAACATGCTACTGAGCACAGAGAAAGTTACTCAATGTGAAAATATGACTCCATCTTTGCAAAACACTTGTAGAAGAAAATTTTGCCTCTCAATTCTTTATCTTTGTAAATTATTTGCAATTTTTGACATTCAGCTTTGGCAGGAAGTGACTTGTGAACCTGAGAAAACAGGAAGGAAGCTTTTCTTTTAGATGGTCCTTATAATGCATTTTTCTTTTAGGTCTTTTCATACATTGCAGCTCACAAGTTAAAAATTGCTGGCTTACAAACGTTACCCTTTATACAAACCAGTCTTCTTTATTCAAAGATGCATACTCACATTCTGTAAAAAAATCTTGTAAATTTTGTTTTCACTATGCTTTATTCAGTCTACAGGGAGATTGTTCTTAGACCTTCAGAAGCAAATTCAAGTGCATCTCCAAACATTAGCTCCAGGTTCAGGTCTTTCAAAAGAAATGTCAATTCTGAGTTGCTTGTGCTTTGAGCCTCATCACCATGGTAATTCCAGGGCACTTCTACATCCTTAGCCTCAAGACTTCTAGATGCAGCAGGCTTCAGAAAAAAGGTTTTCTACCTTTCAGTAGATGAAAATTGTATGCTGCCATTTTAACAGTATATGTCTAAGGTGAAGTATATCTGTATGTCTTAATGTGTTTTAACCATAGTTTATCACTTCTGCAGTTATGAGTCCCTGGGAAAAGGGCCCCAAAATGCAAGTGAGGAAGGATCTTTAACCTGGTTAAAGTGAGGGTCCTTCCCTTCCACTCTATCTTCCTGCAAAACTGCTTCTCTTTTTCTCACTCTCTACTCAGGTGATTTAGAAAGGTTATATATTGTGTGGCACCTGAAATACATATAGTATGTGACTCAAACTCTTATTTCTATGGTAAGTAGCAGGCCTCTAAACCACTAGCTCCATTTTATTTTCTGTGAAAGCACCTTACATAGAAGTTGCTAGTATGCAAGATACTAAGTGTGAAACTTCAGATATCAGAAATGGAATTATTTCTAAGAACCTTAAAAGAAAATTATATGCTTAGTTTGAATGAAGACCTATTTCAAGCATTTACAAGTATTTCAACTATTTTTTGATGGCCTGAAAATTTTTTCTTGTAATGTGACATTAAAATATAACAAGACAAGAAATGCCACCCTCACTGTACATGTCTCTAGCTGGGAAAGAAGTTTTTGGGGGGAATGAACACTTTTAAATGCTGTATTGAAAAGGCTGAGGAAGAATAAGAAAAAGAAATGACATGTAACAAAGGGGGAAAAAAGCAATACATTTAAACTTCGTAATGAAAGAATAACAAATACCATTGAAAATTGTTGTAGACACAGAACAGTGCCTAAAAGGAGCTTAAAAGGCTGACTCCTTCTAGGTAAATCTGCATTTTTTTCCCTGATTTTTAATTTTTTTTTGTTTGGTTCAATTTTGTTTGTGATTTTTTCGGGGGGGGGGGGTTTAATAACTTGTTGTTGTTTTGCTTTGGGTNTTGTTGTTGTTGTTGTTTTTTGTGGGGTTTTTCTGTTTTTTTTTTTTTAAATAAATAATAGCAATAAAAAGTTAGTAGGGTCAAGTGTCCAAACTGATTAAACAGCTTCAAGGTCATAAGGTATGTTAAATAACTTCTTGTCTTTAGCACCACCCGGCAGTTGATGCAGCATCTGGCTTCATCCCTGCAGAGAAGATAATTAGGCTCATAACTGACCCCCAAATCAAAAAGAAACAAACCAGCACAAATTAAAACAGAAAACATTGGATGCATAATAATTATTAAGAGAGCTAAGCCAAACAGAGTGGCATTGTGAATAAAAAATTTAATGAGAAGGACAGATTGGATGTGGCTTTCAGCAACCTGTTCAAGAGGAAGGTGTCCTTTCCTATTTCAGGGTTTGGAAGTAGATGATATTTAAGGTCCCTTCCAGCCCAAACCATTCTGTCTTGTCATACATGTGTGTCCAGCATGGGCTGAGCACTTTCGCCCCTTTTTGAGAATGCAGCATTTCTGTACTTAAAAAACCTGCTTCCTGTGATACTGGAGTGGTTAATCTATTGCACAGAACCACCTGACCTTACCAAATATTTATTGATACAAAATTTGGTTGTGACTAAACTAAAATAGGTCCAAAAATACAATGGCTAGGCTACTTGGAGGCATCCCCTCAAATTGGTGACCAAATTTTACCCAGGTAAATCCACACTGGGAACAGACATTGTTTCCGGCATTTACAAACAAGTTGCTCGTAATGAAGTTAATTAGTAAACTATATAACCTCTGCTCTGTGTCACTCCTTTCTAATCTTAAAGAAAGTTCTCACAGTAAAGAAGTGAACAGGACGCAGACAAAGCAGAATTAAGAAGTTTCATATACATATAGGCTTTAGGAGGTAAAAAAGAAAAAAGAGATGGAAACAAGGACTGAGGCACCTTAAGGAGAATATTTTTCATCAAGAAATGGTCAGACTGAACACAGCCTGAGGTAGGATATTGCCATGTTCTCACTTGGATATTTTGTTATCTATTCTTGCACTCTTCCTTGATATTGTAGGATGCTAGTAGGTTTTTAAACCAAGTGATCTTTACAAGATATGTAAATAATTTGTTTGGAATTAATCCAGGATTTTGTTAATGGCTTTTAATATTAATAACCATTAATGTTAATATTTTGTTAATGGCCAAGGTTTCTGAATTACCTAATTCTGAATAGTTTTTTTAGTGTTCCTCCATGAATAATGAAGGAGAGCCAGGGGTTCATATTTTAAACACACTTAGAATTTAATTCTCTTTGTTGAACTTTATATTAGTGGAACAATAACTTTTACATTAAAACGTGATCTCATTGTAATTTCTGTAATGTTCTGAATAAAATCACCTTTAGCTTACACAAAATCTCAGTGTAATTCTGTGAACTGAGAACAGTTTCTTTATTCCTGCAAGGAATATTTCTACAAGTGAAATACTTTTTGAAGTTTCATGTAAAATATGCTGTGTAAAATTTAAAGTAACAAGAATAAAACTCTCTAATAAGTTTCAGTTGCAAGTAGAAAAAATATTTGTAAAACAATGATCACATGCATGTGAAAGTTTCACTTTGTTTTTAGTAAGCTTTCAATATTTTTGTAACAGGTTCTAATTGAAAAACACTTATTTGCAAAATATAAGATTTGCAAATAGAAAAAATCTGCAGCTGTAAGTAACTTAACATTTGTTTGTGCTTAAATAGTTCTTCCCTAAAATTCTGAAAAGTGTCCTTCAGAAGGATAGAGATGAATGTTTCTGAAAAAATATTCTGAAAGGTATCCTTCAGAAGGAAAAAGAGAGAAATGTTTCAAAATATTTAAGACCACATAAACAAAATGTTGGTGTAGTCATGTGAAAGTGAGCTCATTTCTGATTTCACTTTTTATTACTGCAACTGCAATGATTTTACTGGGCTCTTCATGCTTTAGCTGCATGAGATCAGTCCATCCCAGACCTCTACTATTAAATATATCTGGAGAAAAGCTTATGTATATTCTGCTTGGTAAGATAAGATTACTTTTCTTTTGTGATAAGAAATTATTTGGTCTAGACTCTCAGGTACAGGTCTACAGGTAGATCATGCTCAGCTCTACTTAAAACAAACCAAAACAAAAAAATAACCCTTAAAACTTCAAGCTAAAGTGGGAAAACCTACATAGTTGCAACCTAATTATCTTCAAAAATCATACTGGTCTTTGAGCACTTCCCAGAGTTTAAGCTGTAAGTCTGTTTTACATAAAACAAGACCATGTTCTCTCAGTCTCTCTCAAACCTGTCTGTTTTTCCTTTTCCCTTCCACTGATCTGAACATGGACTCAGTTCAGCTAAATAGTTAACACTGAGTTTGAGGGAAGGAAAAAGGAGGTGATTTGGGTTGTTTGGCTTTTTTCCTGTATTTAATTAATTAAGACTAATTCCTTTTTTTGTTTCTTTGGAAGCAGAGTAGAATTAATGATTGGGAAGACTTTTCTAAACATACTTGTAACCCAAATGGCTCTACAGTTGCTTAAATAAACCTCCAGAATTGTCTCAGGATGTGCTGCAGTTGTTTAGTAGCTCTGAGATTTTTAACAAGCCCTGAGATTTTTTTTTTTCTGTGGAAGGAATGCTGCCTTCTTGCTCTTTCAGAGGCCCAAGCAGTTCAAGAGGCTGGTACACAGCTTTTGTGGAGTTTCCTGTGCATGGCAGAAAGCTAAAAATCAACAGTTCCTTCCTTTTCATTTTGGGACTGTCCCACTTTCTTTTAGCAAACTCACTAAACTAATTACTAACTAGCAAATGAAAACTTAGGTTTCCACAGTGAACAGATGCCTTTCTAAAGAGAGACTGAGCGATTTTGTATCCCACAATTAACCCCAGCTTTTGTACCTGAAGTACCTTGACCAATCTTCATGAGCAGCAGTCTCAACAGGTGGTAAATACAGCTAAAGACCGACCACTCATTAAACCTACACTTGTTATCAAACCTTTGGTGTCCTCACCCTTTACTTGTTTTGTCACTGCTGTGGCTGGCAGGTATCAGTGACAGTTTGCACCTGATGCATGAAGCTGTAATGTCACTTCCAGGTCCTTCCATAGAGTCCCCAGACACCCTCTATGTGTCTATACTCTTTGTTTAAATGGCAGAGCCTTGGATTTGGGGAGTGCCCTTTGCTACTCTGCTTCTGCCACTGTAGCACTTGGTGCACTGGCCTCTTGCAGAGCAACAGCATGCAACCATAATTAAACTAATTGCTGGTAATAAAGGGCACCATTATTCCCATTCAGTTTTGTGTCACGTTTTTCCAGACATACATCTTGCTGCTTATTCTGGAACTGGGACCTCAACACTTGTTATTGGCAAAGATGTGCTATGGGCAACAATAGAGTGACCACACAAACCCAAAACACTTGCATGGCTCCTGCAGCATGGCAAAATAGGAAGGGCAGAAAGCTGCAGAGCAAGAGGGTGAGACCTTGAAAGTGAAAAAGCAGGTGTAATTAAAAGGTTAGTTCCTGGCACTAACTGAAGTGAGACAAAGGAGAGGGAAGGATCCCTTGCTATAGATTTTAATTATTTTTGTCATTAAAGATGTTCCCTCTTCTTAACTGTCAGCATTTGTTCATTGTTTTTGATTCCTCACAAAAGGACACTTGTCCGGGACCAATTTTATGTCAGCAAAAATATTTTTGGAGTTCTTCTGAAGCACTGTTAAGTGATGGTCACCAGTGAACATTAATCTATGATTTCCTTGTAAATACGGCTGTTGATTCAAACAGAACTGGACTGGTCATCTTCCTGGAAATATGCACTATTTTTCTCAGACTCTCTTCTTGGAACTATTGAAGGAATTGAGTCAGTGTTTTCATTAAGCAGCAAGATGTGGCTTTCTCCAACAGAAAATAAGAAATACTTTGCAAATGACTTTTAAATTCAACTTTCAGTTGTTTGACATGGACTTGATTTTACCTACACCATCCAGGGACTGCTAGATGTTGTTGTGTTTGGAGTACAGAGAAGAAATGAGAGTTCAGTTGGCGGCAATTTTAAATATGCTGTTTAATGAGCAAGGTTAAGGTAACCTCCAGAGACTGTGTTGGTCCTGACAGGAAAGGTTGCTGCTCCTTGTGCCACTGCCAGGTCTGGTGCTGGCTCAGAGGTGACTAATGCTGGCTTACTGAGGTGCTTCCTATGGGAGCTGCCCAGCTGCTCTGGGTGGCACAGGCTTGTGGGGCTGGGGACCAGGCTGCAGGGGCTGGCTGGCCACTGGAGGCTGGATGGTGAGAAGGTTGCATTTCACCACTTAGATTAGGAATGTCGTTCTTGTTCTTTCCTGGTAACCTCACCTTCCTATTTCAGGCTCTTGAAGGTTTATTTCATGTCTTCAGTCTTCCAATTAAACCTCACCCTTGTCATTTTTCGCTAGTGCAGTTTTTGTTTGTCATGATGTATTCATTCAGAATTAAATGCGAATTAACATGACGTTTGAGTCTTGATTTAGCCTTCCCCAATACCATGGGATTTTTGCCATTTTTTTATATTTCTTCCATTCTGCTTTTAGGCCTAATTTGGGTTGTTAACTTCTCTGGGGTGGGACTGCTCTTTCTTGTAAACTGAACAATTAAACTATTACCTGCACAATATTTTTCAAGATTTTTGCTTTGTAACTGCCAGTGCTGAACATTTCCACCAATTATAAAGGAGTGTTTGAGAATCAATAAATTATTTTAAAAATTTCTTGCGGTGTATTTGTGCAGCAAATCTGAGTTCAGATAATGAACTCTCTGTGCCTGTTTTTTGAGATAGATATCTGGAAGTGGAAACTTCTCTGATACTATAATTTAATGGTAGTAATAGAAATTTGTTTTGCATTACTATTTTCCAGGTGTCCTTTCAGAACCAATGAGTTCTCCAATGCAAGAGGCAGATGTGTCACCTTATGCACAGTACAGCAATGTGCCATTTCCCCAAGTTCAGCCTCAGATCTCATCACCACCTTATTACTCCAACCTAGGCTTCTACCCTCCACAGCATGAGGAATGGTATTCCCCTGGGATGTATGAACTCAGGAGGTTACCCTCAGAGACCTTTTTCACAAGGGAGACAGAGATAATGGATATTCCTGCAGCCAAAAAGCCTAGACTGGGTCACTCCACAGGAAGAGTGAAAGGAGAAGAGCTCTGTGTGGTCTGCGGTGACAAAGCCTCTGGGTACCACTATAATGCCCTTACTTGTGAAGGATGCAAAGGTAGGATGAAATCAATTCAGCTAATAGGCACAGCAGCTTCTCAGCTTTTAGGATTTGGGGGTTTTTGGGGTTTTTGTTTCTTTTTTTTTAATTTTTACTTTTCTTATTAATTTTATCCAAATTATTAATATATTAGAGATTTGCATTTGGATCCTGTGTACTCTATTCTGTGTTTTCCCCGAGACAGACTGGCAGTATCTTCTACCACTGCCCTATGGTTATACAGCATAACAGGCCAACCCACAGCTCTTGAGCACCACTAGCTTTTGGTGAACTGAAGGACAGCTTCTCTGTGGAGACTGCCAGCCTGGCTCTGCTCTCTGTGTTAGCTGCTCATGCCATGCTCTGCCTGTGGAAGGAACATGCCCATGGAGGCCCCTGGGAGCTGAGTGCTAGGCTGCCCTAGAAAATAGTTAAAACCAGCCCAAGTGCCTCTGGTAGTGTGCATTGAAGGGAAGTAAAAGTTGTCAGCCCCCTCCTGCAGGCTGCTCCCTGGGATTCTCTTTCCTCCAGCTCCCAAAGGACATGATGGGTGTCTTCAGGTCTGTGAAATGAAAGGGTTTCTAGTTCTAGACTTTCTTCTAAGGGTAGCCCCTGTCTCTAGGGAGGGAGCTTCTTCAGGGAGAAGGTTGTATCTGTAGGACAGATCTTGTTTCTTAGAAGAATATTATTCACATATTATTATCAGGATAAATGTGATGTAATAAACCATTTCTGTTATGACAAACATGATTGTTAGATATTTTAGCAGAGAGGGACAAGAGGTTATGTCAACTATTATACCTGAAGAGGTATAATATATCTATGACAGGGCTGAGGTACATTATGGCCAGAAATATAGTGCCCCATTTTTTTCATCCTGTTCTGTGAAAAAAATTTCATTAACATTTCTGTTTTATGGATAAAGACTAAAGCATGGTCACTACCAAATTACTAAAATATCTTAATGTGGAATTCACTGTTATAGAGAGTGGACCTGGACCTAATTTGGGGCTTTTGCTTGATCTATCACAAAATCATTTGTGAGGAAAAAACAGACCACAATAGTCAAACACTCTAAACATGGATACAGTCAAGGCTCACATAGTTTATCTCAATAATTCCAATAAATAAGAGATTCATTTCTTTCTGCTGTCTGAGTGAATAGTCTCCAAGTCAAAAGCTGTGAATTAACTCATATTAATACTGTCATTATAAACTGTTAAAATCAATTTTGATGTGACAACTCCAAATAATGATACATTTAATCTTATAGTAAGCTGTTTCTTCTCTTTATTAACTTCAGTATTAAATGCGTGACAAACTTTTCAAAGACTTAAAATTACAAACTTTGAAATTTGTATAGAATGTTTCTAGAAGAGAGGTTAAAGCTATCAGGTAAATATTCAGACTGAAACCCATAATGAAAGGAAAAGTGCATCCACTTCCCTACTGATTCAGTTTGAATCACTCTATGTAACCATAATTTTACTGCTTTATTGGGATAATCTATTTTATATTTTTGTTCTGTTTCATGATTGCAACATCAATTACAAAGAATAGTACCCTTGATCAAACATAGTAAAAGTTGAATTACTTAAGGATAATGGATTCTGTCTCTACAATAAACTTTAAAGGTGACTAAAGTACCAGCTGATTCAGTAAGGAGATGTGCTGAGGACAGTAATTCTGCCTGACAAGGCAAAGCAAATACTGTATTTTCTAGATCTCTTGATCATTCTTGCTATCTGTGGAATTTTTCACATGAGTACACATTACCTTCAAAACACAGAGACCAAAATTGGGCTCGGTACTTCAGTTGTGCTCTTATCAGTGCAGTGGAGTAACTACCACACGTGACTGTGTCTTGCACCTCAGTATGAGATTATCCCTCGTTTCGGCAACAAGACTGCTAATTCATGCTCAATATGTGTCCTAAATAATATGCAGGTTCCTTTCTGTAGGACTAGTGGTCACCTTGCAGCACCTCTGCTCCATTGATGCAGTGGATGTTCTTATTCAGAGGAAGAAGCTTTGCACATATTATTATGGGATTCAATCCTCTGCAAGAATATGTTAATTTTTTTCTTGGGTAATGCATTCAGCAACACTTTCCATTCTCTTTGTTTTGTTTTTTTTTTTCTTGGGCAGATGGAACAATATTAGGATCTTATCTATTGTCCTTATGAGAATATTAATCTGAAGATATTTGCAAGAGTTTATATATGTGTGTATATATATATATTTCTTAATACATTACAAAATGTTAATGTATTAACAAAATGTTAATGTACATTTTACATTAACAAATATGTATGAACTATTTCATTAATATTTTACAAAATATTTACAGCACCAGGACCAATACACTGTGTTTAAACTTGCTACTGTGGAGAGACCATTTCTGAAGCAATCTTTGCAGACTGGCATCAGAGACATGCTGGTACAGCCTCAGCCTGGATAGTTATACTGGGGTTTTAAGGGCCATTGCTAGGTGTTACAGAACAAGTGTCACATAATGTTGTGCTTGTCTGAGCCACAGAATAAGTTCGTTGAAACAAAAAGCTCCCATCTTCGAGATCCTTTTCAACCCAAGCCATTCCACGACTCTATGAAAAGTTAGTTTCACATCCCTTCCACGCAGGCTTTGCAGTATTCAAACCACTCCTGTACTTGATGTGTCTCATACCAGACTAAAATTCTTCTTGCAAAGAAGGGTCCCTCTTCAACCTTCTCCTCACACTAACACCCACCATGGGGGAATGGGGCAAAGGAAAGGTGGAAGATGTCTTCATAGTCTGACAGAGCAGAGCAGGTGCTTTGTTAGCAGTTGTGAGTTTCAAAAACTTTTAAACTTAAACCATCAGGATGCCAAACAGAGATATTTCCAAAGCTTTCATCTACTCTTTTTACAGCTGCACTCCTTCAACTTTCATAATTTCCATAAGAAAAAAATCAGCATCAGTAACATTGGAGCAGCTCTACTGTAATTAATCATATTCATGACTATCTGAGAACAAAGCAATTCAACATTTCCAGCCAAAGTAAGATTTTTGCAATTTGGCGAGATCAGATGAAAGTAAGACTGTGCCAGAAAAACCTTCAGCTTTTGAGTTTGCTAACTCTTTTTTAGTTTAACATAAGCTGTTTCTGACTTATCTTTAAATTTTGGTAAAGCTCCTCCTGTTATAGAAAGTCACATATAAGTATTTGTGACAGTGTAAGTTCATTTTGAATTAGTAGTGAATAATATATACAGAAAATTCATTCATACCAAAAGCTAATTTCAAAATTAATTATGACAAAGTCTGTTCAAAAAGACAGTGATTCAAGTGATTCAAAAGTCACTTCACAGAAAACTGAAGCAAGAATAGGATTAAATCTAGTGTTTGCCAAAAAGAAAGAAGTATTTCACTTTTCATTTCAGATAATTTCACTTTTTCAAGACCTTTGTTTTCAAGAGAAAGTATTTGACTGCTTGTTGGTTCGTGGATTTCAAGTCCATGTTTTTGCCTTTTCTTTCTTGCACATCTTAAAAAAATTATTTATCAAAATTTTTTTCTTTCTGCCATGTTGAAGAAGTAAATGCATACCTTGTGAATAGGTTGAGTGATAAAGTCATCAATCAGTCTTAGAATGTTTAAATATTTGTGCAGAACTTTTCAGCATTTACTACTAATTAATGTATATTAAACTATAGGATTTAAGATTTACAAATAAAATTATAAATTATATAAAGCATATGCAATTGCCTTTAACTGACAGTGAGAATTTACAGCTTAAATCCAGGCTTTTTTCCCCGTTCCCTGACCAGTAAATGGTAATGTATTAAAACCATGTGGGTGATGAATAAAAATAATGCCTGGGGCTTCTGGAGGTTCTAAGTAATCTGCATTTCAAAAGAGTCTGATGCCAGTCAACTGTATTTGTTTGAAGAGCAGCCAATCAAAAAGAGATTTCAAGCAAGAATTACTGAAGATTTAGAGAAATGCCAGATTTTTGTGACCAGGCAGTGGAATTGTTTTACTGGTTGCTACACACTGGTGCTTGGAAGAGATTAGGCAACTATAAAACCATGGGTCAAATTTGGGAAATTGTCATCTGACAATGCACAATTCTGCAAACACACAGATAATCCTTTAGATTCACAACCGAATTTGCTTTATGATTTTAGTATGAGAGACTGGCTCTTATCTGGTCCCTCTTTTAATGCATCAGAGTGCCAGGTTGGAAAACAATAGCTTTATTGTGCCAGGCAGTGGCGATAAGAAAGCAAAAGCTTTTTGAATAGCTCTGGTTAATATAAATGTACACAGAGCTCTAGTTTGAAGCACAGTATAAATCAGTGATGTGGCAGCAGAAGCTCCCAGGAGTTTTTTTCAGAAACCTGCCCTCACATGGGGAGGAAAACTGATTCCCACCATAGCTGATGCTAAATAGGCTCTGCCATGTGAAGGGCAATGTAAGAAGGTTATAATGACACAGTGAGTAACACTAAAAATTCAGGGAACATTGCCAGCAAAGATTCTGTTGCTTTGATGACCCTTATTTAATCACATTTAGTATCTTGTACACCCCATATTTTGCCCACAGTGCCGCTCTCACAGATGGGCAGTAGCCAAATAGGAGATTTGGACAGACTTAGGAAGGGTCCTCTCAATTTCTCGTATCAGTTGCTGTTTGCAGTGATTATTGTGCAATTTTGGAGTGAATCCAGTGACAATATCAGTGGAACTGCCTGTGCAGGTGAAATTAGGTGACTACTTAACTCATCAAGTGGATAATACTTAGTGAATAAGGCTGGAGTATCTTGTGAAGAGGGATGGAGGCCACATCTACAAAAAGCAGATACAGTGCAGCTTCTTTATTAAACTTGAGGGTGGGTGAACAGACCAGTATGGGGAGATTCTGTTGCTCCACTGAGCTGGGGGAAGGGTGAAGAGTTACTCAGCTCTCTTTCTTCACATTCTGTACCTCAAGAGACTTAACAGACTCATTTTTTTTTCACTGGCTTTTTGTATGGTATCACCCTATGGCTCTAGTGCTGGTGCCCAGCCTGCTACTGGCAGGTTGTAGATTTGGGTCTGAATTTGGGCTTATTTATTAAATTATATAACTTGGATACTGTTGTCAGTACAAATGTCAAGAATGTAGTCATCCAGGCACTGAAAAAAACTGATGGTCTGGCAGAATACGTGTCATACAGAAAATTCAGTGCAGATGGAGGTGAACTTCACCTCGATGACTTTGCTTCTGAGTGTTTTCTTTCATCTGCATCGCTGCTGTTTTGTGCAGGATTCTTCAGAAGAAGCATCACAAAAAATGCAGTATACAAGTGTAAAAATGGAGGCAACTGCGAGATGGACATGTACATGAGGAGAAAATGCCAGGAGTGCCGTCTGAGGAAATGCAAGCAGATGGGCATGTTGGCTGAATGTATGTATACAGGTATTTGCATCATCTAGTCAGAGTGTGCATTAAATACTGTATTTGCTTGAGTGCTCTGGTTTTGATAATAAAGTTATAAAAGATGTCATTTGGCAGGTGGAAGGTGTATGAAAGAAGATGCCATGCCTGTTGAAAGATAAATGCACTTTTAAGCAATGGGATTTAATTGGTGGTCAGGGATGATAGGGCATAGGAGCTGAGCAAATGGTGAAGGAAGACCATTCCTGCACTGGATGGCAGCTATTAGTCTGCTTGAGTGAGAAGGAGCAGGGGAAGTGAGCCTATGGGAGACTCTCCAGGAGTGAGGGGTTTGCAGTGTTGTGGAAGCCAGAGCAGGAAAGTCCTGGCACTTTTCTTTCCTACTCTTTCTGGAGCTCTCCTGGTCAAGTTCTTGCTGGCCAAGTCAAAGTTTTGGCACACACACAATGCCGTTTTCAAGAAAAGAGCAGGAGTGTTGCTAGCAGGAAGTTTCTGTGGACTTGCCAAATGTATGTTCCCAGACCTCACCCAGCAATCAGGCTAAGCTGGGTAAGGGCTAGCCCTTTTTTATAGTCTCGTTAGCTTTTCTTGTGGTGCTGTAGATTTTCCTGCCTTGCATATAGGCACATAGGTAGAACTCATAGACATATAGGTCTCCAGAAATGAACCCAATGGATTTTAATAATGTTTCATATTAAAACAAATATCCTATTCAGACTCACAGTTTATAAACTTTATTGAGCTTAAACTGGATAACTTAGAACAATGAGGATATTGGAGTGCAACTTTTAACATGTTTAAAGCTGCTTTTTGAGTTATTGCACTATTTTTTTAAGCTTGCTCCTGAAAACACTCTGTAAACATCTACTCTTTTGCCTTCCATGAATAGGACTACAATTTATTTTTTTGATGGCTCCAATCACTTTAGCATGTGTGTATGTGTGAAATCAATTTAGGTTCATACAGGAAATTAATCTACTTGGAATTTTTAATATACTTCTATCCTTCAATCTGATCAGAAGATGTTATAGTAACTGTTGGTTATATGAGAAACAATAAGCTCCATCAATATTTTGAAGGTGTTGCCAGCATAATGTAATTAATCTTTCATTCTGCAAATTGAACAGGCTGCAAAGATCCTGAGATAGGACATATTCTTGTGCAATACATAAATATATGAGCACACCCCACTTTGATGGAAGAACTCTATGAGTCCTGCATTGTCAGAGGAAAATAACTCCCCTTTGGAGCTCACCCCTGATGCATTGCTTCAAAATTTTGAGGATTCAAAATGGCTTGAGTCACTCAGTGCAGCAAAAAGCCCAGCAACCCACTGCTGAAAAAAAAACCAGGTCAGTGTAAGTAATACTGACTGGGATCACATGAAACTTTTATACTGGCCTATCATTTTCACAAGCTGGCATACAGGAAATAAAAGCCAGTGGGTGCTGCTGCCATTTGACTCTCTCTCTGCAATGGAAACACAGGGTATCTTGTGTTGCTCATGACTTAACCATAAGTGTGCTCTAATGCACTGCAATGAGGATGTTTGGCAAGGCACCATTTAATGGCTTTAAAGTAGGAGTGTGTCATACAATTGCTTTTAGTTCAAGGCGATCTAGGACAGTAAAACATGAAACTTCTAGTAGTATAGGGCATTTATTTGAAAAAATATGACTAGGAAATAAAAGGTTACCTTGAACTTTGTTTCACTTACTCATTTTGTAGGATTGTAATTGCAAGCTCTGTGGATTCTTTTTTTCCTCTGAACAAGGAGCTAAGGTATTATAAATATTTATGGCACAGCTACTCAGCAATCTTTCTTCTGCCCTTTATGTGCAAACTACAGACAGACCAAAATTACTACCCATCAATTTCAGTCATTTGCTGTCATTTGGATTTAAACTGCAAGATTCTTGGGTGAAATGTCTATCTACCTAGAGAAGACCCAGGTTCTGCCACTCCTCCTGGAATTTAATACCCATTGAAACCTAGCTATTTCTGAGCTAAAAAGTGATGTCCTGTCACACACACGAGTTTTTCAGAAGACTTAAATGGAGCCAGAATAAGATATCAAGGTAACACTTAGTAGCAAGAGGCATGAGAAAAATCTGTCTTAATGCTTAAGGCAAATGTAAAGCAAATTTTCCTTACGAAGGCAATCGACCAGATCCTAAGCTGGTGGAAAACAGCACAAGCCCATTAACAGCACCAAAGGATGCACTGAATAATTTAGAAAAAGAAATCTATGGTGCTGTGTGGCACCACAAATTATATG